>JAHKKF010516065.1:0-11751 GCA_019740295.1 Labeo calbasu
AGCATAAATATTTCTCATTTCTTAAATTTTTTAAATGATTTTTAGTTTTACTTATTTTTGAAGTACAAAACAATTTTTTTGAATGATTTTCATTGCGGAAATTTCAAATAATGAAAAAAAAAAAAAAAACAGAAATGCACTTCCTTTCTAAATATTAGGGCTGTCAACCTGTCACTAACGATTATTTTAGTAATTGAGTAATCGGTTGATTATTTTGACGATTAATCGAGTAATTGGATAATTATAATAATTATTATTATTATTTTTTGTGGTAATTAAAATAGACCCAAGCGACCGATGCCCTTTAAAATGACTTAAAATACATATTTCATAGCAGTGAGGGAATAATAGTTCAAATAAAGTATGAGCAAGTACTCATATGATTCTATTGAACAAAAAACATGTTAAAATACATAATGAATTAAAAACAGTGCAACTACTGTACAATTATGCATTATAACGAATGCCTGATCATTGTTTTTACACTTTACTGTGCGATCTAATCCCTTGTTTAATATTTTAAAACAACATTTAATTCAAATGTCCACTCAATCTTTAATATTTGGCCATTTTTTATGACAGAAATGCTAAAGCCACTGTAATTGATTGAATCTGTGGACATCAAAACATGTAAACTCAGACTGAGGGTTTCATTGGGATGAACAGAAAGATATTAATGTATTCTCTTGTGTTTGCATAGGTTTATAAATGATTTACCCTAAAAATCTGGTGAAATGGTGCACGTTGCGTTCCCAGATGAACTTTATAATAAATCCAAGCCAACAACAATATGCAGAGATTGAGTCTGAGATGCTATATGCATGTAAATGATAACAGTTGGTGTGGAGCAGCATTTATTGTGAAAAAAGCCACTCTGAGACGCACATACATAACCTACACGCATATAAATAATTAAAGCGCAGGTATTAATCCTTCATCGCATATATATATTTAATTCAATCGTAGTGTTTGTGAATTTACAATAGCATTATTTATTGTGATTTTTAAATGAGTTTAATTTTGCAAAACGGTCTAATCATGCGCTTAATGGATTTTCGTCTTTCAAATGCGCCACTTCTGGTATTTTGCCGGCTACTTGAAACAGGCAAATTCAAATCAAGCACTCGAATTGAATCAAGGAATTGTGACAGCCCTACTAAATATAATAATAATAATAATAATAATAATAATAATAATAATAATAATAATAATATAAAAAAAGAAAAAAAAAATACACTTGCAATTAAAATCCATAAGATAAGCATGCAATACAGTAGATGTCTGTAGATGTAAGCATATTTCCATTAGTGCATAACAAATTTTTTGGGGTCTTTATCCACCTTTTTCTTCCCGTAAGACCGGGCGTGGCCATTTGTAAATTTTATGGGTGTGGCTTTCAGTCTTATCTGCGTCCAGCTATTTTTAGCTGTACAATACATCTCGTTTTGCTGCTTGATATTGCAAATTGGTGTGTCTTACCATATTATTTTTTATGTATTATCTTAATTGTGAGCACACTGGTTTGTAGTGCAAACAGTTTTACCGTTTACTGCACGTTGTTATTCTTCTCGTTATTTCCCTATAGCGGCTAATGTACCAAAAGTCTCACCCATAGGCTTACTTCCGCATTAAAGAAAGAGGTGGATAAACCGAAATGATTTACCATGGTAATTGACTGCAACAGATGCTGTCTGTCGATAGAGGTTAACTTGTTTGTAACCCAGAATGTTCCATTAATGTTAAACTTTAAAATAACACATTGTGAAATATGACTCATTAAGTACATAGAAGATGAAATGATTCACTAGCTATTAGCTTGTCTTATGCGGAAATAGGTTGAGAATATGCAGTAGGATTAGCGATAATTGGCTCTCACTAACAGTGTCTCTGTAAGAGTGTAACTGTTAAATGCATTTAGAAATATACCTAGGACATGAATCATAAAATGTTTTTTTTTATATTCCTGTTCAGAGTATTTTGAGCACAACAGCTTCGAGCAGTTCTGCATCAACTATTGTAACGAAAAGCTGCAGCAGTTTTTTAATGAACGCATACTGAAAGAGGTGAGTCGTCAGTGTTATTGGGATTTTTAGTATCGATCAGTGACTATGCCCTTCTTTAAAACTGACGCATGAAGCCATTTCATCTGTATTCTCCTTTTATTTCAAGCACACAACTGTTCCGATTTAACGATTTCTGTTTAACTTCTTTTGAGACGCTCTTGTTCCACCAGATTAAGTTAAGCGTTTTCCCACTTTCAGCAAAAATGATGCACTCTTATCTTGTGTCTGTTTTTTTCTTTTCCTTCCTTCCCCAGGAGCAAGAGCTGTATCAGAGAGAAGGCCTAGGAGTGAACGAAGTTCATTATGTTGATAATCAGGACTGCATAGGTCAGTGTCCCTTTGGCTGTGAATAACAATGACCTTCCTCCATTCCATTCATTACGGGATGCACTATGGCCCATAGACGCCAGCTTAAATATAATGAAGTCCTGCACACATGGAAATACTCTCGAAACCCAGCGCAAATGTAATTTTGTCTCAAATTATGATCTTCAAGGTCAAAAAACTGTTCCCAGATGACAACATAGTTATTTGTATACATCGCCACGTCCGTTACTCTCTGGACAAAACATGCCGGAGATGAATATTCCAGCAGAAATCCATGCTGGGTGCCTGAGATAACACAGAAATGAATCCTGTGAGGAAACTCTCTCACTCTTGAAGTCTCTAGAGAGGGTTTAGGAGATAAGATGAAGAGCTCGCAGTGTTTTAGTTTTTTGATGCTGGCTGAGCAGTGCAGTCTGACCCAAATCACCCTGTCAGAAACAGAAAGTCAGTTCAGTCTCAGGACACACGGTTAAATCTTCACCCGGTTCACTGAATGCAAATACCATCACCGGACCGAAGTGTGCTGTCTGGAGGTATCAGAACCAATGCCTTTTATCTTTATTTTAACTTCGAACGGCTTATCCAAGATCTGCCTCGTATGCATTGCAAAAGAAACCACCTCTTTTTTTTTTCCCCAACGGCTTATGTGAGTTTGCACAGTATGCAGGTGGGCTTAACATAACATCTCGCCTCTGATGCGGCGCAGAAAGTAGGCACACAACACCTGCATCGCAGATGTCCCTTCTTTTCCAAAGGGAAAGCCTCGCTTTCCTTTCGCCAGCTCTGCTTTTCCTAATTCTCTCGATAGTGATGCAACACATGTCCTTGTGACTTCCAAATGGACGCGTAGGTCCTTTCCCTGCATGTCTCCTCATCAATCACTTCACATTTATACACGGGTGTCTGCTCATGCAAATACATGACTGTGCTCGCGTCCGCGCCTCTCTCACCTGCGTGCGTCTCGGATGAATTATGCATATGACGGATGCCTTCGCACTGATTATCAAAAAGGTCCATGTGTGCCTTCAGACTTTGCATTCGCCCATTAAACTTGCTGAGTTCTACTTCACTTTGGATAATACCTTCCGCGTGGGGGATTGAATATATTAATTTACTATTCAGCTTGAATGAAAAGTTTCTGTCGTCAGTCCCCAACTTCTCTCTGCTTTGCAGATCTGGTCGAGGCAAAGCTGGTGGGTATCTTGGATATTCTGGATGAGGAGAACCGTCTTCCCCAGCCCAGTGATCAGCATTTTGCAGAGGCGGTTCACAGCAAGCACAAAGATCACTTCCGTCTCACCGTAAGATATGGTTTGGTTCTTTCCAGCTGCCACTACAGTATAGCAAAGAAAAGCTTGGGGGATAGTTTCATAAAGCCCCTTAGTAGTTAATAGTTTTTCATTAGTTCTGGTCCACAGATCAGTTTTTGACTTCAATGTCATCATATCTTAAGGGATTGTTAAAGGGGTCGTGACATGAGAAACTAAATTTCCCTAGATCTTCTGACATAGAAGAGGTCTTTGTATGTTTAATACATCTTGTAGGTTTTATAACTTTAAATGTCCTCATCATCAACAAAAAACATTTATGTAACAACCTTCATAAAGCGGCTCGTTTGGATCAGAGATGCAAGGTGACGTCACCCAGGCAGTTGTTTGCATAAAGACATAGACGAATAGTCATCATCTCACAGTAGGCCCCGCCTACACTGTAAAAAAAAAAAAAAAAAAAAAAAAAGTTTCAATTTAAAAAAGTGTTCGTGCTGCCTTAAAATTTTAAGTTTAGAAAACATGAAATGTTAAGTTGTACTACACGAAAAACGTAGATATTTGAGTTGAGTAAACTTCAAATTTTGCTTTTCGCGTCCCGTCAAAAGCAAATAGAAATTATAGTATCTGCTGCTATCTTGTTTACACTGGATATAGTATAAAGATGTGCGTTTGCTTTCTGACACGGTCCACGCACTTGAGTCGGTTGTCAATAAGACAAATGGCGTGAAAGAACATTTGCTTTGACTATTTGGTTTAAACAGCTTGTTTGCGTTTTTGTACAGATATTAGAAGGATCCCAGTGTGAGGAACAAATAGAGAGTTTATTTTGGCTTCCAGATCGCAGTGGTGGATGAAGTACACAAATCAAGTAGTTGAGTAAAAGTACTGATATGTATAATAAAATATTTTTGTCCTTGATATGGACTACTGTGAAGCTTACACTGCGATGTACCTGAGGGAAAACAGATTTAACCACCTAATTTTCACAAGTGTTTTAAAGCTTGTTGTTTTGCAGAACGTCACAGTTATATTTGATATAAGAATGAGGCCTGAATTTAGGAAGAACATTTTAAAGGGGTCGTCGGATGCAAACTTCACTTTTACATGTATGAACATTAATGTGTGTTGGCAGTGTACCTATCTACCTTACAATGATAAAAATCCATGCAGTGGTTTTTAATTAATCTGTAAAAATAATATCCCCTTTTTCAAATCGAGCCATTCTCAGTGTGGCCTCACACCAACAGAGGCCGCTCCCACGATAGTTGATTGACATGAGCGTCTTACCTCAGACCCCACCCTAAATCAGCTGTAAAAGTCCGACCTCCATTGTTTCGACGCCGGAGCAGGGATGTAAGTTAGACAAGAATATCTCCGATTGAGCGATTGAAGTGTTGTGTTGCTGGATGTAATAATGAACATAGTGGTCGTCATTTACTCCTGACATCTGAGCCGCTGAAGATGCAGTGGATTACATTTGTCTGTGAAGGGAATGTGCCTCCCGATCTACATAAATGCATCTATGTTCGTGCAAATCATTTGTAATCCAGCTTCACTTACAGCAGAAGTGAGTATAACTTTTTTTTTTTAATGAATCTCTGCAATCACCTTTCCTAATAACGTGCTAGTTAGCAAGTTATGCGGCTAAAGTAAACAAACTCTCAGAGCAGCAGAGAGAAGAGAGGGGCGGGGCGAGCAGAGCTCATTTGCATTTAAAGGAACAATCCCTCAGAATGGGATAAGTTTTGCAGAGCTCATTTTGACAAGGTAAAAAGGGTGTTGTATTACACAACCATTTAGAATGTAAATGTAAAGTATATTATAGACTTATTATAGACTCATTTTTTTCTTCTCAAACCTTGTCTGTGGTGTAAAAACACCCCTGGCCAAATAGAGGGCATCACTTCCCACACATAATTACTGTAGTTACCATGTTCTGAACATCACATCCTTTCTTTTTCCCTCAGATGTAATCTATCTAGGTGGCTGAATAAAAATATTTGGACTTTTAAAATTACCTCAACTTAGCACCAGCAAGCTTGTTAGCTAGACAGTTGGCATCAGCTAACAATATTTATTATTTTCAGTATAGTTATGAATAGACATTGATCCTGTTCTGGTACTGTTGATAAACAGTATTAAAACAGACGTCACATATGGCTAAATGCATAGCATTTAAATAAAACTGCTAACGCTACAGCAGCGGGGAAGATGAACGTACATGAGTTATTTTATTTAATCTGTGTTATTTCAAAGTTTCGTTTTTTGACCTAAAACATAGGGACACTGATGTTGATGTGTCTGCATTAAAGCATTTCATTGGACTTCATCCCTTTACAGCAGATTTAGTTCATAAACAACTGACAGATTTGACCTAAATATGATTATCGGTTACAATAATTAATCCTAAAATTGGACATTAGTGACTTACTGTTTCACAGCATCAGTCTTGTGGGCTCACAAGATCTTCCGGTTCTTACTTGTGAATTCAGTTCACTGAAGACTCGCTCTAAACGGATCATTTCGTGACCAATTCGTGAATGAATTGTTTGGTGCGATTTGTAAACCGATTTACTAGGTTCATTGAAAAGAATCAGTTTGTTCATGAGTCAGACACCGCTTCTGCATCTTGGAGCATGTGATATATTATAAGGAGTATCGATATGTTTTATGTAATGTGGTGAAGTAAAAAGTATGATCTTATGCTTTGGAATGTAGTGAAGTAAAAGAAAAAGTTAAGTTCTTACTAAGCTAGATCTTACTGCAGCTGCATCACAAACTGTAAGTAAATTTTCATAATGCTTTATCTGGAAATTACCCTTTTTTTTTCATGTTGTCAGAACACTCACATGCAATAGCGAGGGGGCATTGATACTGTTTCCTATGCAGTGTTGTTAGCTAATCATGTCAGTGGCCAAGCCTTAAAGGACCCGCCCCTTAAAACCGGTCGTTTTAGACAGAGGGTCAGAATTAAGGTTGAAAATCATTTGCCAAATATTTATTCATTTATTTATTTTGTGCAAAAAAACCTTTAACAATATTAGTAACAAAATTAGTAAAATATTAATAAACCTCAAAGAAGATATTAAAGGAAAACTCCACTTCCAGAACAACAATTTACAAATAATTTAATCCAAGATGTTCATGTCTTTCTGTTGTAGTCGTAAAGAAATTATGGTTTTTGAGGAAAGCATTTCAGGATTTTTCTCAGTATAATGGACTTCATTGGTTTTGAACTTCCAAAATGTAGTTTAAATGCAGCTTCAAAGGGCTCTAAATGATCCCAGCCGAGGAAGAAGGGTCTTATCTAGCGAAACGATCAGTAGTTTTTTATTTTTCGAAAAATAAAAATGTGTATACTTTTTAAACACAAAAGCTCGTTTAGCACAGGCTCTGGGATACACGTCCACAATGCTATAAATTAGTAATGGGTAATTCTTTCATTTTGAACAAATCTTCAGTGTGAAGAACGAGTCGTCTTGGAGAGTGATTCGTTCAGTCACGCATGCACAACATCCTATTAGGTTCTGTACTGGAATTAGTTCACCTGTTTTGAGGTTTTTATCGAGTCGTTTGTTCATCTTATGGGGCTGTCATGTGATGAACAAATGACTCAAACCCGAAAACTTTTACTCTTACTCTTAGTTTTACTCTTGACTTTAGATGTCTCTGAATCTCATCTCAGCACATTTATTAATGCTCTTATTCATCTTGAACATAAATATTTGAAATCTATTCTGTCTAAAGAATTTTGAGTGCAAATGTAATTAATTTAGATTTATATTGTTAAAATATATATATTGTTTTGATTTGAAGTGAACAGTCAGATCTCTGGAGTACAAGTTATTTTTTAATCATTTTTTGATGTACATCCTCATTATTCATCATGACCTGTAGGCTAATTGAAAATATGGGTCTGAATTCATACAGTGTAATTCATATACATCATTTTGTCTGGTATTCATTTGACTTGTCATTATTTAATTATTTAACTCAAAATGCATACATTTGCTTAGAATGTTTGATCTAGTGTCCACTTTACTGACACTTCAAAAAGAAAGAAATCATAAAAATGATATGTATTTAACATATTATGCAAAAATCAGATGACAGTTGTGATAAGTTTACATAGGGGAGCCGTTTTGTCCTAGACCCCTGTAAAGGGGAAAAATGGCCCCTTTTCATGTTTTTCAATTTTGTATTATAAGAATTAAATTAGCAATTATTTCCATTAATTTCCCTTAATAATATATTGGATAAAGTATCATCCTGTATGCTAATACATTTTTAAACATGTCGCAGTTTAGCAGTAAATTCATACCATTCTTAAGGGAGGGATCTTCCCTCATTGCTTAAAACAACAAACACGTCTTAGTGCTATAATTATGCATTAATAATGCATTAAACTAACTATAAACTACAAATATGCATATACTTTTTGGCATTATATTAGGCCACTGAAACTTGGGAGGAATTAATGTGCTTATGTTTAATGAAAATACAATGTTGCAATGTATAATTCGCTTATATTTTCTTTATATCAAATGTTATTTGTTACAATATTTCTTTTGATTTATGAGGTTAAATGTGACTTGGCCATTTCTTGACAGTTGCTTGTGTGACTCACTCTGACATTCCATCAATGTCAAGACCCAAATATGAAGGAAGTCATAAAACTACAGCTGCAAAGATGGATTTTGCTGAAAGTTTAATTCTGTGTGGGCTGGTTTTTCAGGTGCCCAGGAAGTCAAAGCTTACAATCCACCGGAATTTGAGAGATGATGAAGGATTCATCATAAGACATTTTGCTGGCGCCGTGTGCTATGAGACTGTAAGGTCCCAATTCACTCAGTTCATTCCGAATCCTTTTATGTATGGAAACAATCTTATTGTTTTATTTCTGTAACGTGACAATGTTTAACATAAGTTAATTAATTTTTGCCACACTGTAAAAACAACTGCGGTCTTGGGGGAATCCCTTTGGTAAAGTTGTTGGTTTTTTTGTGAGATTGACTTTGTGTTTATTTCTATACCCTGTGGGTTTTGTGTGTGTGTGTGTGTATGGTGTATGTGTGCGAGCAGACCCAGTTTGTGGAGAAGAATAATGACGCCCTCCACATGTCTTTGGAGAGCCTGGTGTGCGAGTCGAAGGACAAGTTTGTCCGGGATCTCTTTGAGAACAACTCCAATTCCAAGGACTCGAAGCAGAAGGCTGGCAAGCTCAGCTTTATCAGTGTGGGAAACAAATTCAAGGTGAATCTGTCCTTTAGCTTTACATTTCTATTCTCCTGATAGCCAGGAAAACACATTTTGTCAAAGGCGTTAACAGGCCAGAAGATATGACAAAAAAAAACTGTAAGCTCTCAAGACTAAAAGCTTTTCTCAGATTAGGAGTTCCTCAAGGCTCTGTCTTTGGACCGCTGTGATTTTGTTTTGTGAGGCTATATGTTCATTAAGATGTTTTCTTTTTGTTCCTCTTGTAGTTGTAGGTTTTAAAAGCTTCTGTGAGAGACGTTTTACCTCTTACCTGGTGATCTAATTCCTTTCCTTTTAACCTTTGCCCTTTCTCCATCCTCCTCTCTTAGACCTTCTCCTGTTTCTTCAACCTTTCCCTGTGAAAAGTTCTGGGGCTGAAATAAATATGTAAAGAGAAACAAGGAAAAAAGTGAAAAAGCTGAAGCTTTTGTAGGGTAAGCCTGGCTGAAATATTCAGTGCTGGCACCACAGGGTAACCTGCAACCTCATAAACAAATGCAGATCTCCGTTTTCTCCCACCCTTTTCCTTCAACCTCTTTCACCCACTTGGTCCATTGCCATGTCTTTGTGCGAATGTGGCTGCCACATTTTTAGTCTGTGTTGTAGTTGTTTGTCATGAAATCAAGGAATTTATACTTTAAGAGAGCTTTCATCACCAAGTCATTTATGTCACCATTATATATTGAATTTATAGAAAAGTCACTGGCATAATGCATGTCTGTTACTCAAAATGTGTGATACAATTTGCATGGCAGCACAACTGTGTGTGTCAACTGATTTTTTTAATGAAAGCATATTCTTAATTAAAATTTAAAGGACTCACTCTCACGTTTCATTTTTGATTAACTTTCATAGACCCAACTGAACCTTCTACTGGAAAAGCTACGCAGTACGGTGAGTAATGTGTTATTTATTCATTTTAAAAACATTATTAGTGAGTGTGTCTAATGCATGCTGCAAACCAGGCGGCACAGCAAATGATGCAACGTGACAGTTGCTGATTTATGGCACTAGTAAATGGCACATTAAAATGAACAAAATGGCTTGTTTGCTTTGCATGTCAGGGAGATGGTATCTTAACGTCTAAGTAGGCCATTCTTAGTCTGAATATGCTGTATGGAGCCTTTTCGCAGACTGTGATGATGCAAAAAAGTAACATTTTTTGAATATATATACACTGCCCTCCAAAAGTTTGGAAACACCCTAGAAAAGTGGGGTTTTGGATAATATTGACATGAATCCTTTTTAATTTGTCAAAAGATTTTTAATGCTTTTTTAAATACGTTTTTTCTGCTCACAAAGCCTGCATTTGATCCAAAGTACAGCAAAAAAACAGTAAAATTGGGAAATATTTTTACCATTTAAAGTTACCTTTTTCTATTTGAATATATTTTAAAATGTTCAAATGATCAAACCTACACATTACTCCAGTCTTCAGTGTCACATGATCCTTCAGAAATCAGTCTAATATGCTGATTTGCTGTTTAAGAAACATTTATTTTTATTATTATTATTATTATTATTATTATTATTATTATTATTATTATTATTATCAGCAGCAGCATTTAAAACAATTAAGGACTGTTTTAAATTTTTTCAGGTTTCTTTGATGAATAGAAAGATCCTAAGATCAGCATTTATCTGAAATAAACAGCTTTTGTAACATTATACAGTATACCATTGAAAAGCTTGCAGTCAGTATAATTTTTTATTTATTAATTTATTTTATTTAGCAAGGATTCTTTAAATTGATCTAAAGTGATGATAAAGACATTTACAATGTTACCGAAGATTTCTATTTCAGATAAGCTGTTCTTTTAAACTTTCTATTCATCAGAGAAACTTGAAAAAAGTCTACTCAGCTGTTTTTATCATCATAATAATAATGATAAATGTTTTTTAGCAGCAAATCAGAATATTATAATGATTTCTGAAGGATCATGTGAGTTGAGTAACGATGCTAAAAATTCAGCTTTGAAATGACAGGAATAAATTACATTGTAATTTTAAAATATATTCAAATAGAAAGCAGTTATTTTAAATAGTACAAATATTTCAAAAGTAATAAACAGGAAGTGGATTTGATTGTTGCAATTTCCTGTTGCTGCAAATAATCTGCAAATAAAATAAAAACATTCAAACTTTGGGTCAGTAAGACAAAAAAAGCAAGGATGCATTCATTTATTTTTTAAGGTGTCGCAGTTTCCACAAAGATATTAAGCAGCACAACTGTTTTCAACATTGACAATAATTGGAAACATTTCTTGAGCACCAAATAGGCATATTAGAATGATTTCTAAAGCATCATGTGACACTGAAGACTGAAGTACTGATGCTGAAAATTTAGTTTTGCTATCACACAAATAAGTTACATTTCAAAATTGATTAAATAAAAAAAAAAACAGTTGTTTTAAATTGTAATAATATTTGTCAAAATTACTGTTTTTGCTACATTTTTGATTCAATAAACATAGCTTTGGTCTGCATAAAAACTAAATTAAATTCTAAATGAAATGATTACTAAATTAAACTTCGGCATTATATATTTATATATGTGTTCAAAATTATAAATGCAGTACTTTTGTTTTTGCCTCCATTTTTCATGAGCTGAACTCAAAGATCTAAGACTTTTTCTATGTACGCAAAAGGCCTATTTCTCTCAAATATTGTTCACAAATCTGTCTAAATCTGCGTTAGTGAGCATTTTTCCTTTGCCGAGATAATCTAGAGCATTCCAAACATGCCCAATGGGTGACATGTCCGGTGAGTATGCTGGCCATGCAAGAACTGGGATGTTTTCAGCTTCCAGGAATTGTGTACAGATCCTTGCAACA
>JAHKKF010516067.1:4147-14297 GCA_019740295.1 Labeo calbasu
GTCTGCTAAATGTCTAAATGTAAATGTAATGTGATCACTTTAAAATATGCATAGAAAGTTGTAGGTCAAGGCAAATTTGCATTTTAACGTAGTAAACCTGTGATTTTTCTTTAAATACAAACCTACCACCAATGTGTTCTAAAATGCCATACATGTAATAAAGAAATGAAAAGAAAGTTCTGACAGACACTTGGAGGTCCCTTTGTCCTTTTCGAACCAAAGTTATGTGTTAAATAATAGGCTAATAAATAAGAATGATAATAATAATAATAATAATAATAATGTCCTACTGCATAACTGTGCAGTACCTGGTGCCACCTGGTGTCTGCCTCCTGGCGACGTTAAATCTCCCTCTCTTGCGTTCGAGAAAATCGAAAGTGAAAGGGCCCGATGAATTCTACGATTAAAATGCACATTAAGATTTTTCACAGCAAATACTATTGGAGTGTGTTTTAAAAGAAAATACTATTTTAGTCTTTCCACTTCCGTGTGTTAAACTGTTTTGTAAAATTTAGCAATTTCTGGTTTGTAATTTCTACACCCATTGTTTTTTAGTGTAGACAATTCCATATATTTCCACTAGAGGGAGATGTTTACCAATCTGTAAAAGTTTTAAAACCACTTCTGTCTTACATAAGAGCAACTTCACTCTCTTTAAATTATGGAAAATTATTTGAATCTAGGTGTAAGGTTAGACGTGAATGAGAATCAAGTTTATTGGTTGTAAAATATTAGCATCATAAGCTGTGTAAATAACAGGTTGAACAGGTTAGTTTTTTACATGTATGGCTACATATATGTGAGCCTGGACCACAAAACCAGTCATAAGTGTCAATTTTTCAAAATTGAGATTTATACATCCTCTGAAAGTTGAATAAATAAGCTTTCCATTGATGTATGGTTTGTTAGAATAGCACAATATTTGGCTGAGATACAACTATTTGAAAATCTGCAATCTGAGGGTGCAAAAATGAAGTTTTGATATGTTTACAGTAGGAAATTTACAAAATATTTTCATGGAACATGATCTTTACTTAATATCCTAATAATTTTTGATAAATTTACTAATAATAATTTAGAGGGTCCGAAAAAAAAACAATATTGAGAAAATTGAAATTTACATTTGTCCAAATTAAGTTCTTAGCAATGCATATTACTAATCAAAAATTAAGTTTTGAACTATATATTTCCAGTAGAAATTATTAAAATCACAGATGCTTGTGTAAATGTGATAAGAAAAATGCAGAATAACAACTCTGTATGAAAAAAAAGAGTTCTGAATAAAATCAACTATATGGAATTATGCATTTAGAATACAGTTGATTGCAAAAGTCTTTCAAAATCTATTGTAAATTAGTATTGTTTTTCAGTATAATTATCATTTTATTGAAATTTAAATGAAAAGTTTGTTTTAAAACAACTACAAAAGAACTCACATGGCTCAGTGGCATGATTATTACCTAAAAAAGCTCCAGATGATTAATAGGTCATAGTATTACATCATCACATTTTTTTTTTTTTTTCAAATTAATAAAATGTTCTGATTTTGTGATTTATCAGATTATCAGTATGGTACAAAAATAACAGAAACTTCTGGAAGGGCATTTGATGATAGGCTACTTAATTTTTGGTGCACATCAAACAAAAAAGTACAATAAAAATATATATTTGTTGTTGCAAAATAGATAATCTAAATATGAGAGTTGGTTAGGTTAGTCTGGGAAGGGTCACATAAACACACACACATTCAGATCAATGCATGTCTTATCATTGCACAGTAAAATGGTTATTCAAAATGTCTTTTTTCCCTGAGGCCCTTGGTTTGCATCTGTTTCCTCTCCTCCACTTCCTCTCTGCCAATCAGGATCTATAAATGTTTATTGAAGTATTGAATATACGTGTCTCTTTCTTTGTGTGTGTGTGTGTGTGTGTGTGTGTGTATACGTGTGTGCATTTAATCACTTGCGTGTGCCTACGCAAATATCAACAGCTTTGTTCTGTCATGATCTCTGTAACATTTATCCCATGGGACTCTCTGTACAGTTTTATAAGCGTGTCCTTTAGGTACAGTGAAACATGACGGCTGAATGAACAGCGGTAACTCACCTAAACTAAATGAGGTAACATTCAGGGTTTATAAAACCAGTGAGCATCAATGTGACGTACATCTGCCTTTCTTCAGCTACAGTCTCTCTATGTCCTTCGTTTTAACTTTTATTAACAGATAACTTCTGAGTTTTCTATAGGATGCATTAAAACACTGCCTTCATTTATTTTTGCTACTTTTTAAATGCCTTTTATTTATAGAATTACTAGACCTAGACTTTTAGTCTTAAAATATGAAAAAACATCATAAAAATGTTAAATTATTACACTTTTAAAACTATGATAATCTGAACAAAAAGTAAATTAAATACAAATGAAATACTATTTTATCATTGATAATGTAAAAATGATTAACACCTTACTTTTGCCATTTGTAAATTTTATGGGTCTGGCATCCATGTCCAGCTATTTTTAGCTGTACAAAACAGCTCATTTTGCTGCTTGATATTGCAAATTGGTGTGTCTCACCATATTATTTTTATGTATTATCTTAACTATGAACACACTGGTTTGTAACAGTTTTACCATTTACTGCATGTTGTTGTTCTTCTTGTTATTTCCCTATAGCAGCTAATGAACTGGAAGTCTCGCCCATAGTCTTACTTTTGTGTTGAAGAAAAAGGTGGATATTTTTATAAAGTATGACTGCAAACTGTCATTTCCACTGTGACCAACATGTTTGCAATAATAAAGTTTTTCAAAAGTTCTTATTTACCAGTGAAGATCATGCTTCAGTCAGCATGTATGAAACTTGAAGGTAAATTTTAAGGTAACATCACTGTTATTTCCAAACAAACTGTGATTCAGTCATAAAAGTATGAAAACATTTAAGTCTGTGTAAGTTGGACACGTAATATGCTAACGTGCAATTAGCATTACAAAACGAAGGGTTCAGTCAGGTTTTTTTTTTTTTTTTTTTATCCAAAATGATTCATTTTCACCACAAACGAGAATGAGATTTGAGATGGTTTTTAAAATGATGATGTTTGTAATTCATGGGGGAGTAAAAATAAAATAACCGGTCTTAAAAGTATTTTTAAAGGACTGGCGCAGGGTTTGACTCTATATCTTAATATAGGCTATATTTATTTATGTAAGTGTGTGTGGTCTGTACCATGTTTGCTTAAGGTTGATAGCTGATACTACAAGCTGCCACTATTGTGCAGTGAATTCTCTCTGGCGGTTAAGGATGATCGGTTTGATTGACAGCTGAATTGTTAAGGACTGACGATCAAGGCTGCAAATGTCTCTGCAGTCAATCATTGACTATGATTAAGTCCTCTGTTGTACAATGACACTTTCTTGCTCTTTTGAATGTAATGTTTTATTTATTCATGCAATAGCAGTGGTTGTAAGAATATAATTGTTTGTATTTGTAAATATGTGGTAGGATGTCAGCTCTCCAGCTGCGTGAGGGGTCGAGTAATGTGGTCACGACGCATTCCAGTCAGACACACTTGCCACGCGACAGCAGCAACACGATCCTCGGAGCGGAACACTACATACACCCACCAACACACACAATAGTTTAACTGCTCTCTGTCACGCTTTCTCCGCGCGTTTCATTATATTACAGCTACACCTCTGTGTGTTTTGTGTTGTCACCTAAACGCCTCCATCTTCCACCAACGCAATGTCTTGCTCTCTCAAATTTCCTCGTCTGTCTGAACAACTTAACTAATCAAAGTCACGTTTTATTATGTAGCTGGTAAAATGAGGATTGCTTTATTTCAATGTTTGCTGATAGTTGTGTCTATGTGTGTTATTGTTTCCAGTAGGTGGCGCTGTAACACTTAATGGTTATGTTTAGAACAGTGTTTTCACGACGCGTAATCAATCGGCCATTTTGGCAGCTGTGAATGTAAACAATGCCAGTGAACCGAACAGAACTCGCAAATTTCGTTAAGAATTGCTGTTGAAAATGGCCAATTATTGTCATGTTTTGGGCTGTACTAATCTGTCGGACCGGGAAAAATATGTGGAGTACTATAGACTGCCAAAAGTTCTAACAAATCGAGAAGTGTCCAAAAAACTGAGGAACGAAAGGCGTTTGTGGTTGGCCAAACTGAACCAGTATTTCCAGGGCAAGAATCTTGAAAACATTTGTGTTTGTTCTTATCATTTCCATTCAGGTAGGTGAAATATTAAGGTGATATCTGCTTTAATATCTTCATTAAGATTAAGAAATAAGATATTAGCTCATATGTATCTTTACCACCTATTAACTTTAGTTTATAAATAAAAATATTGCACCCTTTTCTGCTTACTAAGTCCTTCTGTATATGATTTAGCAGTTTCCTCACATTTTTTTCTATGGTTTAGACGGCATAAATTAGTGGAACAGTGTATTCAGTATACATTAACTCTGCAATCAATGTTGTTGTTAAGTTAGTGGAACAATGTATTCAGTATACATTAACTCTGCAATCAATGCTGTTGTTTACCTCCGAGTATCTCCAATATGGCCGTGCACCTGGGTAACTGACCAAACCGTGACAGAAGTGTATACTAAAATTCTTAGGTATATGATAGGTGTTTTTAATATTTATAATTTTTTATCCACAGTGTATCAGTACAGAACAAATGAAGCAAAACAAGGCAGAAACTTCCATTTTAGAAAAAAGAAATCTTCCAAAACAATAAAATAAATTAATTAAATGTACATTTTGCTTGCAAAATATAATTAAATATGCTAAATTATACATAAAATGATAACTGAATGTCATTCAATGAATTAATATGATGAAGTCACATGACAACATTCATTATGCAATAATACCTACTGTTTTTCTGTTACTATTTTTTAGTAGGTATCATGTGGTATATGTTGTATATAGTGTTAATTGACTAGCTAGTATTCCATTTTGAACATAGTCTGTCATATTTAATATGTCTCTTATATTGAAGATTACTTTAAACTAGGGCTGTGTTCAGAATAGCATAATACCGTTACTAATTTTGCAGTATGTACTGTGTGCAGAATGTGAATGCATTGAAACCAGTGTGTAGTATTTATCACAGCACACTGCACTAAATACCAGGTCCAATAATGCACCAGTGTTTCACTAGTTAAACAAAAATAGACAGTATACAGTGTTTACTGCACAATATTTAGTAAGACGTAAACTAGTCTTCCATTCTAACCACAGCCAAGCTTCTAAACGCACAGGAACACCTAAATCTGAGCACTTCTGTTGTGTGTGTGAGCTGAGATTGTATCTATTGAGGAAATTTTAAAATATATCCAGATCAGGTGTTTCCAGGATAAATCACAGCAATATTTGAAGATATTTTACAGCTGCAGCTATAGTTTACAGTGTACAGTTACTCAAGCTTCACAACCATAGAAACACATTAACTATTACACCAGGCAGAGCAGCATTCCGGGATACTCTCTAAACCTTATACATGATGTATTACTTCAGGCCTATTAGTGATCAAGATAACAGGGCCTCCTTAATTAGAGAGGCACACACGGCCTGCTTAAAGGTTAACTTTATCTCTGTTGTGTATTCTCCAAATGTCTAACACCTACACCAACTTTGACATTGGACAGGTATGATTTATTATTTGCTTACGCTCAAACATATAAGCACAGCTGCTGCTATCTGAATTAGTATGCCTCATAATAGCTACTCAGAAACTGAATTGTGATCCAAGGAGTTGTAGAACAGTTTAGTTCTGTTAGCCAAAGGGAAACCCATATTAGTTTGACAGCATAATCTTAAGTAGAATTATTGAGTACTTTTTGTATTATAGCTGATAAAGTGTAAATGGCATTCTTGGTTATTATAGAGGTGGTGCAAGGCACAGCCAAGAGCCTCCAGATAATGAGTAACCATCAATAGCCATCATGTGTGTGGTTTACCAAACTATAATTTTGGGGCATTTGAACTGCCCCCATGAGGTTGGTTAATTCTAACAAATAAAGTACTTATTAATCATGTTTATTTTGTTCAGCAAAAGCTTTCCTTTAGGAGTCGGGCTTGGGCTAGTATGTTTCTTTTCCTCTTCTTTGGCCTGCAGTTAATGTTACACCTCTCTGTCTCCCTAGTTAACCAGAGTCTTTCTTCAGGAATTTGTTATACATCACTTTAGAATTACCCATAATGATATACTTTTTATTTATTTTCCTTTCTTCTTTTAGTTTTTTGGGCAGGTTTTAATCCTGGAAGGAAAAGTAAGTGATCCCACATAACCACATAATGTATGACATTCAGAAATTGGCCATTCTTTGCTTTCCAGTCTCTGAACGCTGGAATGATTACTTCCAGTTGTTAACACACAGTTTCACCCACCCCATCTTGGCAAACAAATTGTGAAGGTGGCTGGACCGTAGGCAATCAGTACCAGCTAGCTTGTAGTGTCCTTTCAGTCACACTTTATTTTAAAGTGATAGTTCACCCAAAAATTAATTATGTCATAAATAATTCACCCTAATGTCGTTTCCAAATCTGAAAGACCTTTGTGGCAAAGACTGACACGGAAGACAAGAAAATGTTGAATGAAGTTGATATTTATGTTTTCTTCGCACACAAAAAGTATTCATTGAACCACTGATGTCACATGGACTTTTTTAACAATGTCCTTACTACCTTTCTGGGCCTTGAACATGTCAGTTGTGTTGATTGGACGTTTTGTTCACGTTTTGAGCCAATCTTCACAAATAAGCACAACTTATAAAATACAATCATCAGATGTAAAAAGGCTCCACCAGTAGCAGAGTAGATGTGTTTACTTGTTTAGCATGATGATATTTAATGTTAGCCACTTGTTAGCATTACTGAATACATTTTATGTAGTAGAATAAAACATGAAATATCGTTTTATTTCAGGCATTTAACTGAAAGCCAGTTCAAAAAAGACACTGGCTTCAAGACGATAGAACCAGAAGAACTAAAGTGCGAACATGTTTATGTGATTTAGCCTACAACAATACATTATCACCTCAGCACTCTATTCTCCAATGAATTGAATGTCCGAATCTTTGAGGTTGGATGGGAGAATGCTATTGTTTAATGTGAGACAAAATATATAAGCAAATACACTTTTAAAATTCCCATTGATGGTTCCATGAACATCCATGGAAGCTTTCAAATGTAGAAAAGGTTCTTTATAGGTACTTTAGAATCTTAAAATGGTTCTTTTAAGAACTCCTCACTGGAAGGTTCTTCGAGGAACCAAAAATGGTACGTCTCTGGCATCACTGCAAAAACACCCCTTTAGAGCCTTTATTTTTTAAGGTGCTTCACGATGCCATATAAGAAACTTTTTTGTCTAAATTGTTCACTAAAGAACTTTTAACATCTTCTTCAGATTAAAAAAAAATAGAAAGAGATGGTTCTTTAAAGAACCTTTGACTGAATGGTTCTTTGTGGAACCAAAAATGGTTCTTCTTTGGCATCACTGTGAAGAACTTTTTAAAGCACCTTTTATTTATAAGAGTGTATATGTATGTTTATGCATAAAACTGAATTGCAGAAGACGGTTTCTAAGGTCATTGTTATTGTTTTACCCACAACCTGTCGGTTGTTTAACACATCCTGCCAAATTCCCTTTTCGTCACCCTTTTTCTTGTTCTTTCACCTGTACCCGTTATTTTCCAGGCTCCTGTACCTCTCAAGGTGCTCTTTCCTGTCAACCTGTCAACCTCTCAATCTGGAGGCCATCTGCAGGGGGCTTAACCGTGTCATTAGAGATAGACCACTCACCCTGGCTTCTCCATGGCTAACTCAAGGCCCAAACTTTCCCTGCCGTCCCCAGCTCCCTGAGGGCAGAGCACAGAGTAAGAGGCTGGGCAGAGGGGAGGGATAGAGGGGTGTAAGTATCCCGTGTTAGACCCCCATGGGGGTCTCAGACCTGCGGGGCGGATCGGGGAGGAAGTCTCCCTCGAGACCGGCCGGCCCTCTCTTTTGTCTCGCAGTGGCGGGAGAATGGAGAAGACGTACCGGAGAGAAACAGAGGGAGGGAAAGTGATAGGGGAAGGAGGGAAGGAAAGCGGGACAGCTGTGGGAATGACAGGTTAGGCCTAACAGTGTAGCACGAGAAGATTTGGGACTCACAATGTTGATACTTGCAATGCGTCGGTTCACAATTACAGAGTCAGTTGTTCTGTTACGGTGAGCTATTATTTTCAATAGAAGACATATGCGAACTGTATTTGATCCAGGTGTCGTAGAGTATGTAACATATGCTGTGTTTGTGCATTAGTTAGCGTTGTAACATCAAGGGTGGTGACAATGTTAATTCAAGGGATGAATCCGAATGTTTTCTTTGACAGTTTAAAAGTACCAAAACTTTTATTTTAAAAAAAAGTGTGATTTTAATGAATTCAGTCATGATCCTGCATCTATTATCAAAGCTTTTCAATCACAGTGAATAAAAAAACAATATAAAAATTCATGACTTAATATCACAAAGCTATCAAAATATATTATATATAACCCGTAAAAGTGAACAGTTGTTGTGTTTCTTGTGAATATGGAGCGAGTTGGGTTATCAGTCCTCAAAAATGGTTAAAAAAGGCAGTTTTTTAACACAAAGTCCTTAAAATATGTCTCTAGGAACATTGTTTAGGAACCCAGGTGAAGTTCCATCCCCCTTGTGCATCTCTGCGTGTGAAAGCTTGTCCTTGAGGGAAACTGTGTGTCTTCACGCTGTTTTGTGGACTTAGTGACATGCTGAATGCCAAGTCTGTCCTGCTACGGGACATACGAGGTGTAGAAAAAACTTGACTGTCGCCCCCTGGTGGACTGGAGGAACCACAGCCTGGTGTGTTGTAGTATGGACTAGGGCTTACGTCCTGGGGACGATATGGAGTGGAGGCAGCTCGTGGTGGTGTGAAGTGTTGAGCGGTGGTCATCGCTGGTGGAGAGCTGACCAGTGACCCTGTAG
The DNA here is from genome assembly GCA_019740295.1 of Labeo calbasu. NCBI lineage: Eukaryota > Metazoa > Chordata > Actinopteri > Cypriniformes > Cyprinidae > Labeo > Labeo calbasu. The sequence continues at coordinate 13,148 of JAHKKF010516067.1, forward strand.
ATGTGATGGTGTATAGAGCTGAAGGGTCAAGCGTTGAATAATCTGAACCCAAGCTCTGAGAGGTGCTGTATCCACTGGAGGTGTCCAGGCTGCAGTTGCTGGGTGATTCTACGATGCTGTTGTAATTGCAGTGTGTCTCGGCATTAGGGCTAAAGCTGACTGCATTGTCTACGTTTGTTGTACTGTAAGGATCTTCTGTAGTAAGTGGACAGTTAAAAGAAGGGGTGTTGAAACTGCGTTCTGGGTCAACGGTATTTTCGTCTTGCAGGCCTAGAGTCTCTAGTATCCACGAGTCTAAAGGTGGGGTGGCCGCCAGCTCTTCAGCAGAGCAAAACTCCAAAGAGAGATTGCGGCAGGTCCGCTTCCCCTCGCCGCTGTGAAGCAGCTGACTCAGGTTCCGGAAATCACCATGAGTTCTCTTTCGATGTCTTGAACCATCTGGAACCTTGCAGTTGGAAAGGAGTTTCTGCAATTTGAAGAAGGGAGAAAGTGTAAATGAGAATGTAAGTTGATTAAAAATGTATTTTGAGGAAAGTTTTGACATGACGACAGTAGAGACACCAAGAATGATAACTGTATCAGTTATTGTTAAAATAGTCCTTAATAAAAGTTTAACAACTGATGTCACATGGACTATTTTAATGATGTCCTTACTACCTTTCTGGGCCTAAAAAGTGTTAGTTGCATTGCTGTCCATGCAAGGTCAGAAAACTCTCGGATTTCATCAAAAATATCTTTTTCCAAAGATGAATGAAGGTCTTACAAGTTTGGAACGACATGAGGTTGATTAATTAATGACAGAGCTTTTATTTTTGGGTGAACTATCCCTGTAAAAGATGCCCATTTAATAAGTATGATATGTCTGTCCATCCATGTCCATCCATGCATTTTCACTTGATAGATAGATAGGTAGACAGACAGAAAGGCAGACAGAAAGACAGAGATAGATAGATAGATAGATAGATAGATAGATAGATAGATAGATAGATAGATAGATAGATAGATAGATTGATAGATTGATGTGGATAGACGGATGAATGGATAGATAGAGAGATAAAGAGATGGATAGACAGTTAGACATGGATAGAACAATCGATAAAACGAACGACAGAACTATAGAACTATAGATATATATAGATAGATAGATAGA
>JAHKKF010516068.1:4125-21060 GCA_019740295.1 Labeo calbasu
ATATATATATATATATATATATATATATATATATATATATATATATATATATATATATATATATATAGGATCACACAGACTGGGCTAGCGTAAATGACGTAACCCTACTATCACCTTTCACTTATCTAATATAAAATATTCCTAAAAAACTGAAGGTGACACAGTGAAATTATAAATCTAACATGCACAGCAACTGTTTCATGTTTATTATTGTATATTTCATAATCAAATGTGTTTACCAGCAAGAGCGGAGTGGTTATATCTTAAAACAGTCCTCAAGCATGTTGATCCAGCGATGTCCTCGTAATAAACTCCAAAATCCTCTTCTGAAAGAGCCGCTTTCCCCGAAGACAGCTGTTGACGCACTGCAGGCTGAACGAAACCGAAACAAGATCCGTAATAACAACGAAATAGAGGTTCACTCACTGTTCATGAGGCTGTTAACCATCAAACGTGGGCGTGAAAGCAATGCTACTAAACGCCTGTGTAGTCAAAAAGCTGATGTATGTTTTCAACAAGAATATGATGTGGTTTTATCTTGACGTTTAACACAAAAACGCGTTTTCAACAAAGTATTCCTTATCTATCCGACAACTCAACTGTCATTTGGTCGCCATTATCTTAGCAATTAGCTACTAACGTTGGCTAGGTAGCTAGATGCTTTACGTAATATAAGCGCGACGGTTTTAGGTTGACAAAAATATTATCCTTCCTCGCGGGGGCGCAGCGGCACATAACGTCTCACAAGGAAATCTAATATCTATTAAATCCAGGGATTTGTAACGTTACATGGCATACAAACAGAAATCCACCTCATACATTCTTGAATTTTAATAATTAATATTGATATTAACAATATTCTTAGTAATTTAAAAACTGCGATTGGTCCATCCTGAGCGAAGCGAGTCAAAAATTAAAAACAACTCTTTGAAATATATTATTATAAGATTAACAATGAAACGATAACGTTTATTTTAAGTAAAGACTAAAAATAAAGCTAAAAAATCATAATTTAAGCCCATCTTACTTTACCAATTAAACTTTAAGGGTACTAAGGCCTGATTAAATAATAAGCTATAAGCTCCCAAGAGAGTGAATATGCTACTTCATTCATTCATTCATTTTTCTGGAGTACTACTTGTGCACAATGCACATTTCTTAATATTACGCCTAAAATATGTTTTAATGTCACTATTGATGAGGATTGTATGATCTTTCAATGGTCTTTAAATGCAGAATATTTCAAGTGTACCTAAAGCAATAGTTCCACTTCAGCACAATGCAATATACTTAATTACATCTTCAGCACTACGTTTGTGCAGTTAAAGTGCATAAAGTAAAAAATTAGTTCTTACAATTTAGCATACTTTAAATGTACAAGTTTAGTATGTGAAAAGTACAATTACAGGGTGTTTTATTAAGTACATAATCTGTAAATGTATTTTTAGTATACTTAGCATTAAATAAATGTATTTTAAATACATTTTCCTATATTTATTTCTCACTAGAGACAACATAGTACTACTTGTTCTTTTGTGAAAATCATGGTTAAAACTTATGACAGCATTTTCATTTTTGGATGACATAATTACCATTAAACAATACTTTCTTTCTCCTTTTTATTGTGTTTTCTTCCAAAATTCATGACACGAGTGATGCATAAACAAGACAAGAAAATAAATCTCTAAACAAGCAACATTAAGCAGTGAGAAAACAAACCACGTGTCAGTCAGACCGTTTTCAAACATCAGCACCAATTTCTTGAGGGGCATCAATAAAGAAAACAACTCAATGAAGCTGTGAATGTCAAAGCAAGGACAGATACATTAATGAAATCCACATCATCTGTATGGAGTATTTCCTTCAATACATGACAATAAATAAACAAGTAAAATGCCATTGCATAGAAGTCACATATTGCGTAGTGATCTGTCAAACTGCTTCCGACATTCATCGACTGTTATCAAAAGATGCCTTTATGTAACAAAAACATGGAAAATATATATACACTGGCATATTCACAATGTAAGGCACTGTTGTCAACATATTTTTCTTGATCATTTGATTATTCTAAGGTCTTCTGAATTCAAAGCAAATTCAAGTTTATGATAAAAAGTTGTTCAAGGGTCCACAAATGAGACAGCGATGTATCTGACCCCCTCTACGGTGGGCAGACCCTCATGGTAGTGAGTGAGGCGTCCAGGGTGCATGAGCGCCCAGCCCCTCCTGGGAGCTGTAATGGAGCAGTTGTACCTCAAGAACCGGCAGCCGCCACCCTGAACAGAAAGTCACCGATCGTTAATACAATCTGCTCTTGTTCTGTCAAACTGCTTCAAAATAGCAGACACATATTTAAGGGTACAAGTTTCCCTTTACACGTAGGAATAACAAATGTCTAACACTGAATACATTTTACCTAACAATTCTGACCTTTTTTTCACAATTGTGAGTTTATATCTCACAATTCTGACTGTGTATCTTACAACTGGTAGTTAGACAGTCAAACCCGTGAGTCACAATTACCTTTTTTGTTTTTTATTCAGTGGCAGAAACAGGCTTCCATAAAATGGAGACAATTAGGACGCATAGGAAAAAATGTACTATAATAATTTATTTCCAAAAAACAGAAAGGCCAGGCCACAGACCCATTCATGTTCAAACACTTGGCAAATCTAAGAAAGTTTCTATATCTGCACATCTCATGCTTTCAGGAGAGCTGCAGGTCAAGACATGCTGCTGTGTTAAAACACGAACATCTTACAAAGCAACAGTTTGCATACCTGACATTTAAGTTATGAAGTAGCCATACGTTTATACCACTCTAGATTAGGTTCTGTATAATGCAATGTAAACTACACTGAAACAAAAATACTTTGGCCAACTTTTTTAATTGACAAGTAACTGAAATGGCTCTAAATCCAAACATGACATTAAATACTATCACCTTTTCTTTCCTATTATGCTCAAAAACACACAAACAAATTCTATGAGTTTTACTCTCCCCATTAAGTCCCATGCAGCTAAAATGTTACTTAATGTTGGTCAATACAACAATTTTTAGGCTTTTTAGAACTTACTTTTTACCAAAAACAAAAGCTAAATTAGCTATAATTTGAAAGGACTTTCACTGAAGATGAAACTAAAACATTTTCTTAGTCAATGTTTAATTTACTTACTATAAATAAAGTTGACTTTGAAACACCTTAATTGTTATTGTAATAAGTTATGAAGTAGCCATACGTTTATATTACTGTAGATTAGGTTCTGTATACAAATAACAATAAATTGCATTAAACTACACTAAAAAAATATATATTTTGGCCGACTAATTAATTGACAAGTAACTGAAATGGCTCAAAATCCAAACATAACATTAAATACTATCACTTTTTTCCCTATTATGTGTAAAAACACAAAAATTGTCAATTGTGGTATCCAATTGTCACAGTATATCATACTTAATCACTACATTTTCCTTAGACACAAGCTAAAATGTTACTTAATGTTGGTCAATACAATAATATTTAGGCTTTTTAGAACTTAATTTCACCAAAAAAAAGCTAAATGAGCTATAAAATGAAAGAATTTTCACTTAAAATGAAACTAAAATATTTTCTTTGTCAATCTTTAATTTACTTTCTATAAATAAAGTTGGTTAATGGTTATTGTGATAGGTTATGAAGTAGCCATACGTTTAAATTACTGTAGATTATGTTCTGTAAACAAAAAACAATAAATTGCATTAAACAACACTGACAAAAAAAATTACACTTTGGCCAACTAATTAATTGGCAAGTAACTGAAATGGCTCTCAAGTTTAGAAGAAAAACACAATTTGGTTTGTGTAGACCACAAATAATATGACTGCGTAAATCTGTCAATTGTGGTGTTCAATTGTCGCAGTATACCATGCTTAATCACTATATTTTCTTTAGGCACAAGCTAAAATGTTACCTAATGTTGGTCAATACAATAATTTTTAGGCTTTTTAGAAGTTAATTTCACCATAAACAAAAGCTAAATGAGCTATAAAATGAAAGAATTTTCACTTAAGATGAAACTAAAATATTTTCTTAGTCAGTTACCATGATTTACGGTAACCAGTAAAACAAGACATTCATTTAGAACGATATAAAAATATAATAGTAAAAATAAGATGTGGTTGTTTCACTTTTTTAGTGTAAAAAACAAGTATTACAGAACAGTGAGGAAAACTGTATAATAGTCATGTTTTCACTCACCATAAAGTCAATCCCCACTTGATTGAGCGCTATGTTGATAGTGAAGGTAGAGGCGTCATGATGTGGTCTTAATGAGGGTTGTTCATCTGGTTTATATCTGACTACAAAGGCCAGATCAAACTGAGCCTGCAGGAGACAAAACACAGACAGATGCCGAGTCATCACACAGCATTCACGTGTAGAAGGTCAATCATCTAAAAGAAAGATCTCCATTCTGGGACATAACAGCCACTTTTCCAGACCTTGAGAATAGGAGTATATCTGGAGTTTCTCAAAATATCTTATTTGCTGGAATTATGTGACATTAATGGCAGCAAAATAGATTGTGAATGCCATTTCATGTTGACATGCAAACATCACCCAGTCAGGAATGTCTAATGTTTTTCACTAGCAAAGTTTAAAAAGTTTTTTTTTTTTAATGTATTTCAGGTGTGTTCTGCTCACCAAGACTGCATTTATTTGATCAAAAATACAGTAAAAATGGCGATATTGAGAAATATTATGACAATATTAAAAAAGTGTTTTCTATTTGAATAAATTCTAAAATATATTTTTTTCCTGTGATGCAAAGCTGAGTTTTCAGCATCAATCATCCAGTCTTCAGTGTCACATGATCCTGCAGAAATCACTCTAATATTCTGGTATTTTCATAGCCAGGTATTTTCAGTTATTATTGGTGCCCAGTTATTAGTAATAGTTCTTGCTATTATCAATGCTGAAATATTTCTGTGGAAACCATAGAACAAAATTCGGCTTACCCTTGTGTAGTATCCTGGAAACATTTTCTCAGTGATCGGAGCAACATAATCCAAGAGGAACTTGTGCCATTCTTTTTCGTAGCCCACTTGATTCATGTGGATATCAATAGTGGGGACATTTTCATATCCCCCTTGAATCCTAGTGTCCTAAAAGCAAAAGGAATCGTAATCATGCTCAAGTAAATTGTAAAATAAAGCAAAACAGCATGGAGATGAAACAGAAAAACAACAACATACCACATTTCCACCTCCTGACCACTGGCCAAAATTTTCCATCTCTTCAATGAAATGTTTGCAGGCCACGTCGGTGAACACTGGGAACCAGTACACATCAGGACACGGCTACACAGACAATACAAACAGGTTTAATATAGTATATTACTATCACTACTTTTTAAGTTTGGTGATGTAAACGAACCCCTAAACCTCTAAGTGGTAAATAAAACAATGAAAAATACCATTGAAGGACGACCTGAGTCATTTCTAAGAGATTGGGGATAGCCTTCAGAAATCAACCTAATATGCTGATTTGCTGCTCAAGTAACATTTTTGATTATTACCAGTGTTAAAAACAGTTTTTTCATTTAAACTATGATTATTTGATGAACAGAAAGTTACAATTTAGAATAGAAATCTTTTGTAACACTATAAAAGTCTTTACTGTCACTTTCAACAAATTTAATGCATCTCTGCTGAACAAAAGAATACATTTCTTTAGAAAATTGCTGATATCAAGCTTTTAGGCAGTATATCTTTTTCTCAAAGACAAAACAATAATCTTATACAGTATGTAATATTAAAATGTATAATCTTCAGAAATTATGTTTTAGGTGAACACTCACCGTTTCTATGAGATCATCTTTCAAAACTTTGGAATAATTCTCATGAATGTATCTTTCCTCCCATTCCTGTTCCAGGGAAACAATGAAAGAACAATAAAGCAAAAACAAACAGTAAACTCACAATAAAGCATGAACGTATTGTATAATATTTAATTACATGTTGTTGTGATTTATCTTACCACAGGATTTTCAAAGATCTGCCAGAGGTCATTGTGCAGGTGGTTTGTCTGGTAATTTTCAGTCGATAACACTCTACCGAAAGTGTGCATGTTTGTAACGAACATGAAGACGCCCTAAGAATTAAAAATATTTACATCAATCAGCAAGATATACTTCTGAGATGTAAGACATTATAGTTCTTGTAGTGATTTGAGTTTAATGTCTGACCTTGTTTCGAACTTTGGAGCAGAAGGCCATATCCGGATCAAGCGTTGCGGATTCAAACAGGTCGGGATCTTTGAGGTCAGTCCTTAACGTATCAGCTTTTATCAGGAATATGCTAGAGACATATGGCACATTCCACAAACCCCTGTGGAGGCACCAGAGAACGGTCACATATTTGCCGTTCGCCCCGGGTTGATGAATTTCAAAGACCGGTTCATATTTTTTTAAACAGTGAAATACAGGGGAGCGCGGGGCACAAACTAACGCAGGGTTAGTTGTAACACATATGGTTTAAATATTTCCACACATGCTAGCATAACCAAATTTACGGTATTTACTAGTTGCCACAGCAACACTATACAGAGAAAAAAGTGCGGCAAAATTCAAAACCCTTTTGAAGATATTGCTGAATATTTGAAATGAAAGTAAGTGAAAGTAAATTTCTGGCTGAAGTAAACTTTTCATCTCAGTTTTTAGTATTCAATTAAAATAAGACAAATATGCCATTATTTTAATCTCCAATCTGTTATTTATCAATTTAGATCGATTTAGACAATCGATGTTTAATTTTCAGAAATTATTATTTAAAGAAATGTAAAGCATTTTGGCTGGTTTATGTGTCTCGTGTTCTGTGAGAGCTGTGTTTGGAGGGAGGGAAGTGTTTTTTTTCTGAATGTCTGAATGTGTTTCATCTATTTGCGCACATTGTTTGAACTATATTGTATAGCTGTGTTTTGTGATCAGGGCCGTCCCACGCATAGTTGCGATGTGCTCATTGTGAAACTCAAAAATTTAATTATTTTTATTTCTTAAAAAAACACCATTATTTTATTTGAACAAGTTAATCATTTTATTTTATTGACAAAATATTTTAGTTTGTTGTGTATTTTTAATATTAGATCAGATAACATTTTAAGCTGTCATATGGTCATGTTACAACGTGCCCCTCACATGTTACAATGTACCCCACCTATGGGTCATGTTGTCACATTTCACTTCCTTCCTTTTGAGGTAAATAACGAAAAACGTATACATTCTAGTTATGAAACAAAGCGACATATTTGTGCTAGACAAGTGTGAAATTAACGTGGATAAAAAATTATACTCTGATTTTTGAATATTTTTGAGTGTTTTTGAATGCCCTGCGCTCCCATACTCATCATACTATAGACCTCCTTCCTCTGTGGATTGTTAATGACATCAAAGAAAAATTAAACGAAGTAAACACCAACTTACATGCGGCGTGCTTGAGCTATGTCCATGTAATCCTCTGACCTGGCGTAGTACCCGTCCGCACTGAGAGCACCCCAGAAATTTGTCCACAGACGCCCGGGTTTGGTCATCATTGGTGCAATGAAAGGCCTGTGAGGTTCATAAAAACAATGATTAGACAATGGCTTTAAAGGCGTAATGAGATATTTATATATAAATTGAACATTACATTTTACTTATGTGAATCTGAACATGTAAAAAGATTAATATGAGTATAAATATCAAGTAACTCCATTCTTCGGTGTCACACGATCCTTCAGCAATCATTTTAATATGCAGATTTTAATGCTCAAATGTTATCAATTATTATTGCTGCTCAGTTATTAATAAAGGTTCTTACTGTTATCAATGCTAAAACAGATTTTGCTGCTTAATATTTATGAGAAAACAATGATACATGTTTTCATGATTCCTTGATGAACAGCAGAAAAAGAACATTTAGCTTTATAAATGTCTTTACTATCACTTTTGATCAATTTAATGCATCCTTGCTGAGTAAAAGTATTAAATCATTTTTAAAATCTTAATTACCCCAAACGTTTGAATAGTATTTTCCACAAAATATTAATCAGCAAAAACAGTTTTCAACATGAATACTAATAAGATATGTTTACTACAATAAGAAATGAGCAAATCAGCATATTAGAATGATTTCTGAGGATCATGTGACACTGAAGACTAACGTAACGATGCTGAAAATTCATTATAAACTAGTATAACTTGACATTTGTCCACCTAGAAAAACTTTTGACAACTTCACAACTCAAATACTGCATTTTGGTGAATAATTCATGTAGCACAAGCTTCACATTTCTGCGTTTAAATCCTCCACACTTTGACCCGCAGGTTTCCACTCTAAGTGCATTACTGTATACTTGCCTTCATTTTTCAAGTTCATTCTATACTTCAAATCATACTTTTTACAATTGACTTACTTATTGAGCTCAATTAGGATTTTAAGCGTGTCTTCATTCTTTAAAACCACATCCACGTCTATGCTGAAGAAGTATTCACAGTCAATGTCGTCTCGACACATATCGCTACAATGAACATAGAAAAAAGACATTAATGAAATATTCAAAGCATAGAGAAGCCATTTGTACAATGACAACATGCACTGGATTTCATATGGTGTTTGATATGGATGTTGAAGAATTAAAAAGCACTCTGTTTAATTTTTTGTAAAAATAAATACTTAATTTAAAAAGCTCACTTACAAGGCAATATTACGTGAGGTCACAGGATCTATATCCTCCTCCGGTCCAATCATCTTCACACCCTGGTATTCAGACTCGTGATACTCGAGAAACGTGTGTACGTGTGGTTCATGGTGTGGTTCCTGTAAAAGACATGAATCCAAAATATTGTCCTTCATTGTTATGTACTGAACATTAAAAAACATCTATGAGAAATGACAATGATGAACATCACCGCAGGCAACCTGATTCATTAATATACAAAAGATCCACGTGAAAAACGGCTATTCAGTGATATTCAATCTGATCTGATCCAATCTGCCCTTAACAATGAAAACCCAACTTATGAAAAGAATATCATACGATACTCAACAGGCACAATGTATTCAACAGGACAGGACAGGCGTATCAGTTTTCTCATACTGATCTTGTTTACATCGTCTGATTGATGTAACGCTAAGTTACATTTAATGTTCATTAAATATGTAATTACCTCAGTAAGCCTTTAAAGATGAACTCCAATAAGGACTGTCATCATTTTAAGAGCTTACTTGATAATGCTATACAATAAAGTCCCATTTGTAAATGCATTTGCTAACATAAACTAAGCATTTTTGAACCATTTATTAATATAAATATAATTGTTTATTGTTTATTCATGTTAGTTTACAGTAAATTAACTTATGTTAACAAATACAACTTTTGAATAATAAAAAAAAAGTACAATTGTTGAAATTAACAGAGACTAATATTAATAAATCCTGTGTAAGTATTGTTCATTGTTAGTTCATGTTAACTAATGTTAACAAATGAAACCTTATTGTAACGCATTAATGTTTAACTGTCAAAAAATGCATCGAGTTATAGCTATAAATCCGAACATAATATTTTACCTGATTATAGATGAATAATCGGAGCCGGTTTTTGGGATATTTGAGGTTAAGTAAGCGCTCAAAGAACGCTGTGACAAAGGGTGTGGGCTGCTGGATGAAGATCCCAATCACCACCACTGGATATTCACCCTCCTGCAGACAAAAATCAGGCAAACAATTCATAAACAAACAATTATTCAGCTAAAGCCCAATTTTAAGTTCAATGTCCTACCGTCCTACTGCATCTGGCGCATGACATATGTACGCGCTCTGGCGTAGTATACGCAAACGCCGGAAGCGATCTCTGAGTGACGTACTCATTGTTTACACTTTGCACAGAGATCGCTTCCGGCGTTTGCGTATACTACGCCAGAGCGCGTACACATGTCACGCGCTAGATTTTGTGCAAGCGGTCAGGACAGTAGGACATAGCGGTGAATCAGAGGTAAAAAAAAATGATATAAAAACTGTTTAGTTTCTCGCCCAAACTGATCGTTTCGTGTCTTAAGACATCAGTGTATCGTCACGAGTCGCAGGGTTTAATTTGGTTTTGTTTGTGTATGTTTTTTACTCTCAAAGATTTGGTAGCCATTGACTGCCATTATATGACTGACAGACTGCAACGGTTTGAGTTAAAAATCTTTGTTTGTGTTCTGCTGAAGAAACAAAGTCACCTACATCTTGGATGCCCTGGGGGTAAGCAGATAAACATCAAATTTTCATTTTTGGGTGAACTATCCCTTTAAAGTATCAACTACCCTGATGGTAATCTTTATATTATTATTATTATTATTATTATTATTAATATTTAAAGGTGTACGGACTCTTGCACATCCACAAAAAAATTAATTTTCCATGACTGAATAATTTGTGGCCATGTTTTATTAAATGATTTTCTCATTTTCAATAACCTTGGCAAAGTTCATGACTACAATATCTTGTTTATCCCACTTCATGTAATGTGTAGGGTTCCCTAAAATGGATTTGACTACGATTATTTAATAAAACAAAGAATTATTTAATCTAAACATAACACAGGGTTCCCACACCTTAGTTAGGTTCAAATTCAAAGACCTTTCATAGACTTTCCAGGTCCAATACCCTTAAATTTAAGGACTTGATGTGGGGACACATTTTAGGTGTGAGCAAGGTTACATTGTGTTACCTAGTAAGATACATTATTACAGTTTTCATGTGTCCAACAATTATGCAAAAAAGCCTCTTTTTTGCATTTATTATTGGCCATATGACAGAGATTTGATACAAAAGCATGTAACTCAAATCGCAAATCAAGCAAGCTAGTATGCATACGCCACAAAGTGTTGGCGAAATAACACATTATCAGACTGATGGCATATTGGCATCAGAATATGGCATTTTTTCCAGAAAACTTCTTGCACAAAATTCAAGCACTTTCAAGGACCTGTATCTTTGCATCTTTACTTTTTTTTCAGATTCACAAACTTTCAAGGATTTCAAGGACACATGGGAACCCTGATTAACAGTTCCTTTATAAATGTCTTCAGGATCAAGATAGATATAACAATCAGGATACATTTTTAAGAAAACACTGATGGTAAACTGTAGTAATAATAGTAAATGCAAGGCTTACCTGGAGTCCAGAAAGCGGTCGCAGATTCTCGTTACAAATTGTGCAGCCACTCTCAAATGTCCACAGATTTGGGATATAATTGCCAAGGTAGTTTATCTGAAGCTGAAAGAAATAGCATTTAATGAAACTTAAGAAGACAAAAAGCTGTAGAAAAGATCTTGCTTTTACATCACAGTTATTTGGATCATAATACTAAAATCATTTTTACTTTGGTGGGTCCGTTGCCATGGATAATAACGGGTAGCGTGTCGTAAAACACATTTCTGGCTCGCACACGTCCATCTTCAAACTTCAGCACGACCTCATCTGTACATGCAATTAAAAAAATATTATAATTATAATGATTATAAAGGACAAGTCCACTTCCTGAACAAAGATTTACAGATAATGTACTCACCCCCTTGTCATCCAAGATGTTCATGTCTTTCTTTCTTCAGTCGTAAAGAAATTATGTTTTTTGGGGAAAACATTTCAGCATTTTTCTCCATATAATGGACTGATATGGTGCCCCGATTTTGATCTTCCAAAATGTAGTTTAAATGCGGCTCCAAACGATCCCAAATGCAGTTGTAAACAATCCCAGCCGAGAAAGAAGGGTCTTATCTAGCAAAACGATTGGTTATTTTCATTTTAAAAAATACAATTTAAATACTTTTTAAATCTCAAACACTCGTCTCGTCTTTCTCTCCCTGAACTCTGTGTATTCTGACTCAAGACAGTTAGGGTATGTCAAAAAACTGCAATTGTATTTTCTCCCTCAACTTCAAAAATCATTTCAAAATCATCACACATCGCTGCAGAAGTACCAACACAGTCTTTGCAAGGTGAACATGCAAATAAGATCAAACACCCTTATCAAAAAAGGTAAAACAGCGACATAGGATGATTTTGAAGTTAAGGGAAAACATGAGATGGGAGTTTTTCAACACACACTAACTGTCATGAACCGGAACAAAAACAGAGTTTGGGAAGAGCAAGACAAGACGAGCGTTTGACATTAAAAAGTATATAAATTGTATTATTTTTATGAAAATAACCAATCGTTTCACTAGATAAGACCCTTGTTCCTCGGCTTGGATTGTTTACAACCACATTTGTGATCGTTTGAAGCTGCATTTAAACTGCATTTTGGAAGTTCAAAATCGGGGCACCATATCAGTCCATTATATGGAGAAAAATCCTGAAATGTTTTCCTCAAAAAACATAATTTCTTTACGACTGAAGAAAGAAAGACATGAACATCTTGGATGACAAGGGGTACATTATCAGTCAATTTTTGTTCCGGAAGTGGACTTCTCCTTTAATATTCTAAATAAAATTCTACGTAATCATTCAGTTGCAGTTCAATTCAGTTTTCAGTCATGCATTCGTAAAAAAACACATTTCTGGCTTAAACACGTCCATCTTCAAACTGTAGCATTACCTTATCTGTTCATGCATTTAAAAAAAAAATTATTATCATTAATATTCTGAATGAAATTCTATGTAATCATTCAGTTGCAGTTCAATTCAGTCATGCATTCGTAAAACACATTTCTAGCATGTACACGTCCATCTTCAAACTTAAGCAAGATCTCATCTGTTTATACAATTAAAAAATTATTATCGTTAATATTCTGAATAAAATTCTATGTAATCATTCAGTTGCAGTTCAATTCAGTTTTCAGTCATTCATGAATTCAGTCATTGTGTAGTTATATCAGTTAAATGGCAATAAATATCCACTGGCCCATTTCTAAAGGATTTCCTCCATAAATATTTGAATGAATCTCCCTTGGGTGTTTGTAATGGATACCTCTGATCCAGAAAGAGAAAGAAGGCTTTTCAAACAGCCTTTTGAAGCTGAAACAGTGAACTTTTTTAGATGATGAAGAACAGGAAATTAATTCCAACGGACCTGATAATAACTGTGGATGAATGAGGCATTCATAGCAGCAAAATTAACACTTGAATGCTTCTATTTTAATGTTTCTTCTTCTTGCTTTCGTACTAAACGTTACTGCATCAATATTTATGAATTTAAAGTATTGGTATCACTTTATTGCACAGTTACTTGCTCTTACTGATGCAACAACAGTAAATTATTGCATAAGAAATCAAAACCCTAATCTCAACTCTAACCCTATAATAAGTGCATTACTCTGTACTTAAATGTACAGCATAATCACCATGTAATTACACAGCTTAAAATAAAGTGTAGTCATTTTTTCCCCATCAAAATCCACTTTAAGACCACAGGAAAAAACAAATGCTCCCATACATTTTCTAAAGAGGCCTATTGTATCTGAATCAAACATTTATGAATTTGTTATGAATCTCGAAGTAAATCTAAAGGTTTAAATGTGGCTATAGTTTAAGTTAGAAAGACATTACTAAACCATACAGTGAGGACTTCTATGAACTATAAACCCTTGTTTTCTTTATAGTTATTAATCTCTTGCAAATGGCAGAATACCTAAATATTTATGTGCTATAATAACAAAAATGAACAGTGTTTTATTCAAACCATACTCCAGTTGCAGTGTGGCACACCTGGGCTGTAGTTTCCTGCTGCGATGGTGTACGTGTGCACAGGCACATCTCACAGTCAGCTCTGACATTCCAGCCACAAATGCCATTACAGCCAACTGGGAAAGCCGTTCTCCTCCCACAATCTGGCAGTGAGTCAAAACTACAGCTGCCAGCCGAGCATAGTGCAGCTTTAAACTCAAATAAGAGCTTCAGGCCACATGAAACCAGTCAGCATTTGAGACCCACAGCAAAGCATTGCATTAGCGGTTCCTCATTAAACTGAAAAGTTACACAAAGAGGAAACATCCCAGCAGGTATCAGAGAGCAAGAACTGTACTGACGCTGCACTTTGGAGACCATAAACAAGGATGTTTTTGCTTCAGAGAGCTGATGCTAGTGAGAAAATTTTACAGAAGCCTCCTTAGAATTTTAAAAGAGTTTATGTTGGAGCTGTTCTCCAATTAAATCTCTAACAGCTGTATTTCTAAAGAAAGGACACAAAATGATACACTTACCAAGAGCTCCATGAAGATTCTGGAACAATCTGCACTTGCTGTCCAAAGTTATATTTATAGACTTCTAAAGAGGAAATGACAGGGAAGAAAATGTCAAAATGCAGCATAAACACATTTAATATGTGTCATTACTGAAAACTGTGAACTTCAGTGTGCATTCTGAAAACAAGGCTAAATCTTTAAAACAGAGCAATAAAATTGTAGCAAACCATGGTATACCCAACAAACTATACTCAAACACGCACCCTTTTCTCTGGGTTGATATATATCTTGGTGAAATAGAGCTGGTCACTGTCACTGTCTGCTCCTGACCAGTCCGAAACCATCTGTTTAAGGTTGGGTGCATAACCAATGAAGCCTAGAAAAAATAAAAAAATCCAGCGTTACAATGGAAAAAAAAAAAAAAACTATAGACACAGAACCTATTATTATCTGGCTTAGGTGTGTAATTGGATGATTTAAACTTATCTTTTAACTATCAGTCGAGAAAAGAAGGGAAGAGAGTGGATTTTCAGAGAGGCCACAAATGGCAATAAAGACAATAAAGTATGTTGTGAATATTTCACATCTGTTTGTTAGTGTCTGACATCACTCTATAAGCATGAGTGTTTCTGGAACTTTCTGAGAGACTGTGAGTAAGGAAATTAAAAAAGGAAGAAGCCTAAAATGTCTTAGTAAAGCAGTTCTTAGTAAATGTAATTCTCTACAAAGGCAAGAATATGAGCTCTTCGCAATTACATTCAACCACTGAATTATAAGAAATTATTACATACAGTGCTTTGCTTCCATTCTATTCTATGCAGCTTTGCCTCCAAAACTTAAGCATTTAGGGCTTGAAATAAACAAAAACCCAATTATAGCACCTACTGAGATCAGAACAGTAAAGTATAATTGAGTTTATTTATAAGAGTATAAGAGTGTATTTCCAAAAACAGATTACTCCGTTTTGTTTTTTTTCAAAAAACATGTTTTTTATTATGTTATCATATTTTTATTGTGTTAGTTAGCTGTATTTTTGTTATTTTTACTTAAAGAAGTCCACTTCCAGAACAAAAATTGACAGATAATGAACTCACCCCTTGTCATCCAAGATGTTCATGTCTTTCTTTCTTCAGTCGTAAAGAAATTATGTTTATTGAAGAATAAATTTCAGGATTTTTCGCCATACAGTGGACAGATATGGTGCCCCGAGTATGAACTTCCAAAATGCAGTTTAAATGTGGCTTCAGACGATCCCAAATGCGGTTGTAAACGTTCCCAGCCGAGGAAGAAGGGTCTTATCTAGCGAAACGATCGTTTTTTTTTTTGTTTTTTTTTTGTGTTTTCATAAAAATAATACAGTTTATAAACTTTTTAATGTCAAACGCTCGTCTTGTCTTACTCTGCCTGAACTGTTTTTTTTTTCTGGTTCATGACAGTTAGTGTATGTCGACAAACTCCCATCTCATGTTCTCCCTCAACTTCAAAATCGTCCTATTTCGCTGTTTTTTACCTTTTTGTTAAGGATGTTTGATCTTCTTTGCATGTTCACTTTGCAAAGACTGGGTCAGTACTTCTGCAGCGATGTAGGATGATTTTGAAATTATTTTTGAAGTTGAGTGAAAAAATACAATTGGAGTTTTTCGACATACACTAACTGTCTTGAGTCAGAACACACAGAGTTCAGGGAGAGTAAGACAAGACGAGCGTTTGAGATTAAAAAGTATTTAAATTGTATTTTCTTTTAAATGAAAACAACCGATCGTTTTGTTAGATAAGACCCTTCTTCCTCGGCTGGGATCGTTTACAACCGCATTTGGGATCGTTTGAAGTCGCATTTAAACGTCATTTTGTTTAAACTTGGGGCACCATATCAGTCCATTATATGGAGAAAAATCCTGAAATGTTTCCCTCAAAAAACATAAGAAAGAAAGATACAAATATCTTGGATGGCAAGGGGGCGAGTACATTATCTGTAAACTTTTGTTCTGGAAGTGGACGTCTCCTTTAATAACCTTCAAAATATCCGACTGCAGTTTGATTGTAATTTTAATAATTTTTTAAAGACAGTTTAATAGTATACTGTAGGATGATGATTTTTAGTGAGGTATACAATAATGAAACGGGGTCCTAAAAGGGCCTCTTTGTATTTAAATAATATTAAAAAAAAAGATTTATAATTAAAATTTAGCTCTTTGATTTTGTGGTGAAATATATAGTACATTCAAGTAATGTCAGAAAGATTGTATTTACGTGTTGAGCGCACATTAACACAATAATTATGATGTCATATCATAATTTTGGGTGGAAAACTTCTTATTTTCTTTGAGCTCCAGTTTCTGAGTTTGATTGTAGCTTCTGTTTTGGCTTTAAATTTGGTTAAATATTTTTGTTTTCCATTTACAATTACAATTATAATTTATATAACAATTCGGGTTACAGCACCTTTATAAATTGAATGAAAACATAAAAAAGCAAAAACAAACTGATACACATGTTTCATCCATCATTTTGTAGAAGTAAAATAAAAGAAATACTGCTGTATTTTTGTAGGTCCTAGGAGGACTTGAACACACCAATAACTCTAACATGTCATTTTGAAATCCATGCGTAAATGATTCATAAAATTAATTTTGAATCCAAAACTATACACAGTTGCACAGTAAAAATAGATGGGTTATTTTTTTAACCCAATAGATGGGTTACACATATTGGGTCACTGTGTTGGGTTATTTTCTAAAACGTTGGGTTAT
>JAHKKF010516069.1:0-10026 GCA_019740295.1 Labeo calbasu
TGCAGCCTGGATCTCGCCTGGCTTCTCCTGCTCCGAGTCCATTCTGGCTCCTATCTGGCTCCTCCCTCCGTCTGATTCACCCTGGACCCTTCTGTCTCCTCCATGGCTTCTCCCTCTGTCGGATCCGCCCTGGACCCTTCTGTCTCCTCCATGGCTCCTCCCTCCATCTGAGCCGCCCTGAACTTTGTTTGTTGTCCTCCTCCCGGGAGTCCGTCCTCCACCAAAGCCTTCTCCTACACTGACTTTGTTGCCATTCCACGTCCACTCCTTTGTTTTTGTTTTTTTTGTCTAAGGAGCGAGGTCGCGCCTTCCGGGAGGGGGAAGTAATGTCACACCCCTGTGGAGTGTTTATGTTGGTTTCTCCCTTCTGTGCCCATATATGGTTTTTCCTTTTCCTGTCCTCGTTAAGTCATTATTAGTTAATCACCTACACCTGTCCTTGTATCATTAGCACCCCTTTAATAGTTGCATTCAGTTCAGTGTTTGTATGCGTGGTTTTACCCTCCTGCTGTGGACTTCCCTGTGGATTATAATAAAGACTTTATCTTTGACCTTCGTCTTCATTCGCCCCTTCCTCACACGATACGTGACAGATACGTCTACGATGTACTGACCCAGTACTCACCCAGTGCTTACAAAGTGAACGTGCGAAGAAAGTCAAACGTCCTTTACATAAAAAGGTAAAACAGCGATGTAGGACGATTTTGAAGTTAGAGGAGAAAATGAGAAGGGAGTTTTTTGACCTGCCCTAACTGTATTGACCCGGATTACACAGAGTATGCAAGCGTATCGCAGAGCTAGACAAGATGAGCATTTGAGGTTAAACTGTATATGTGATGTCGTGCTGGGACGTTTTCAGGAAATTCGAAAAATAGGTTGAATGTCATTTTTTTGATAGAAAAACAGCGATGGCAGCAAGCAGAAATTACAGTGTCTTTCTCTTACGTTTACAACTCGCTAAGGAGGTGCTTTCACTGAACACCACAAAAACAGTTAACCTATCAAAATAAACCATGTAACATATTTAATAAAGGTGAATCAATGCACATTCCCAACCAGTCCTGTGTAAACTACAGCACGCAAAGTTTTTTTCATTTATTTATTTTTAATACCGTGAGATGGCGGAGCGCAACAACGCAGTCTGAAGTACTGTAGCTGCTCACATAAATGATCTTACTCATCTCAGTCTGCTCAATCTTGGTGATGTCAGTGCCCTAAACGATATTATAATAGACTATTTCACTTCAAGGGATGAAGGATCAGATGATAAAATTACTAAAGAGGAGGAGTCCGATGGTCTGTTTGCGCTGTGCTCGCGTTTCTACATGTAAACTACAAAGTACACTTTTTGTGCTATCTAAACATACAAGGGGTGATCAAAAGGTCAGACGTTAGTCTGTTTGTGTAATGATGCAGTGTAGCGCTCCTGACTTGACAGATAGCTCTCCTTAAACCCAGTTAAATGAAAGTGAAAGGCTTCTCACTTTAAACCAGTTTTTCTCAAAATTCCATTCCTGAAAATCATAGCTATCAGCCAGCTTGAGCCATAATTTTGGTTACGTTGAAGCTATGGACAAAATAAACAGTTTTGGAAAGGCCTTGAACCCAGCTTTCATATGGTATCACAACCAAAAAAAAAATTCACCATGTGTTGGGTTTTCCTAGATCGCATCACATATAAATTGTCAATTTTTTTTAGAAAATAACGATCTAAACTGCTTTAAATTACTTTTTTCCCACATCAATCTACACTACACCATAATGGCAAAGCAAAAAAACATAAAAGATGTTTTTCACATCTTTCCAAAGTTATTAAAAATAAAAAACTTTTCAATTTTTTTATTAAAAATAAAAAAAATATTCCATTGCATAAGTATATATGGGGCAGTTAAAAAAAATTAGCTCAGGAACATTCATATTGCTTGTAGATGTTAATACACTTCAAGCAGTGTTAACCTGTTGCAAATTAAACTGAATGGGTATGTTTGGAAAGGCACACACATTTTAATAAAAGATCTAAATGCATGTCAGAGCAAAACCAAGCCCTGAGGTAAATAAGTAAATAAATAACTAGCAGCCTCATGCTGTGGGCTGTTTTTCAGTGGCAGGGACTGAAGGACTCGTCAGAGTAGAAGCAAAGTTCAATGCACCAAAATATTGAGATAGCTTTAATGAAAACCCAGTCTAGAGCATTCAGAACCTCAGACTGGGCAGAAGTTTCACCATCCAACAGGACAATGACGCTAAGCACACAGTAAGAGTGGCTTATAGACAACTCTGAGAATGTCTCTGAGTGGTCCAGCCAGAGCCTGGGCTTGAACCCAGTCAAACATTTCTGGAGAAACCTGAAAATGTGTGGCTGCCTCATCCAAGCTCACAGACCTTGAGAGGTGAAGAGGTGAAGAATGGCAGATAATTGCCAAATGCTGATGTGCAAAGCTTGTCGCTTCATACCCAAAAAGACTTGAGACCGTAAAGGTGCTTCACCTAAGCACTGAGTAAAGTGTATGAATACTTTTGCAATCTACTTATTTCAGTTATTTTATTTTTAATGAATTTACGAAGTTGTGACAGTTCTGTTTTTGCTTTGTCATTATGGTGTATGGAGCGTAGATTGAAGTGGGGAAAAAAATAATTTAAAGCAGTTTAACATAAGGCTGCAACATAACAAAACGTGAAAAAATTAAGGGGTTTGAATACCTTCGCAAGGCACTGTATTTGAACAAGCAAAATATTTAATATGAATTATTGTTTACTAGAATAGAGAGTGTTCTAGTACTCCCTAACATTTAATAGTCAATAATACCTGTAATATGTTAACATTCACATTCATCTCATTGGATGCGGCAGATCCTTTCCAGTCGTACATGATTTGTAATCTGCTACATTTGCATTAGGTTTTATTCATTTATCATTAGCATTTATTCAAGCAAAGTGAATTGCTATGTAAAGCAATATGTGTTTAAATTATCATATTCAGCTGTCTGACAATGTGACAATTTGCATTCTGTTTGTGTTTCATGAATAAGGCTTATAATGTTGAAGCTAACTAAAAAATAAATGATATGGACATAAAGTGTGAGGAAACAGAACTGGGAAGCAAATGTGTTCCATCAATGCCTCACACTATATGAGAGATCAAAAGCTTTGTGCCTCTAATCAAGAGCCTCATGCAAAGATACAACAGAGATTAGTAAGTCAATCCCTGCTTGACTCAGATCAGACCTGGAGGGGAAGATAAATTGAAATAGGACTGGTAAAAAATGACACAGATCAGAGAAAAATAAATGGCTCATGTAAAATTGGCAGATACAAATCCATTTCTGTCTGGAAACAAATTATGAGTCATCCGTTTCTACCAAATGTAACTATTACATGCTGAAACCACCAGCAGGGCTCTTGAAAAGTCTTCATTTACATATATTATTACACAAAGGTGGGAAAGCTGCTTATTACGACTATGTTTTACCTATTATTTTTATTTTATTCTCCGCAGGTGCCGTGGTCATTGCTTTTGTTGTGTGCTGGCTGCCATACCATGCCCGAAGACTAATGTACTGCTATGTCACTGAATGGACACCGTAAGTTTCAATTTAAAGACAACTGAAAAATCACAACACAATACATTAAAACTGTAAAACATTCTCCCAAATCTTCAGACAAGTGCACAACTGCTGCTTATAGATGCACAGTGTAACTACAATTCTCAACCAATATCAAATTCCTTTGTTTTTTAGAGACAAAGTCGCTGAAGTCCAGGAGCTCCTTATAAATAACATACAAAGTCAAACGAAAGAAGAATAGTTATAGCCTGTAGCTAGCTCACCGCACACTACAGCTCCACAAATCAATGCTTTGTTCTGGGCAGCGCCCACCAACAGCAGTGCACATAAATCATGACCCATCTGGTTGTGGTAGTGATTTCTGAGAGTTTTCTTCAATGATTTAGGGCCGGATCGATAAATCTGCGCCATATGCTCCTACACAACGCTTATAATTCATATAGAGCAGCACTGCATATATGGTGCAGACTAATCCGAGCAGCTTGTCAGCTTGTACATGTGATTTTTATCGGTGGCTGACTGCACACAGATTTATGCTGTGGTGAGATTCTTCAAGCATATGCTGATAAATGATGGGACGTTTTTATGATTCAGTGCACATATCACCTCAATGGATGTCCAATGTCCGGAAAAACATAGCATTTGAATCCTTGCTAAAAAAATGCATAAGTTTCGCTAATAATTACAACTATATTTAGAAATATAAGTGGTGCTTGACCATTCAAACTAGTTTAGATTGGACAGCACAGGCCAATTTCTTTGTAATTCTAGAGTTTTAGAATGTGATTCTATAGGGTTTGTGGTCTGGAGTTTGTCCTTCACAAGGTTAAAAAGCATCTGTTTTAAAAAGTAATAGTACCCCTCTACTTAGCAAGCCACGCAGTTTAGTTATCAAACCAAAGATTTAAAGGGATAGTGTTGTGTCCACTGTACTAAAAAGGAATGCATCATTCTGTTCAAAGAGACTGTTCGTCAACCCCGATGCATGTCTGATTGTGTTGTGTGATCGTTTAGTCCTGCCTAGAGCGGTGGGTTAAGGAAATAGAGAGTAACAGTAAACAGCCTGATGTTAGCAAAATCTCTGGTGTCGTCGCATTCATTTAACAGTACAGATAGTTGACCCAAAAATGAAAATTCTGTCATTAATTACTCACCTCATGTCATTCAAAACCCGAAAGACCTTCGTTCTTCTTCAGAACACAAATTAAGATATTTTAGATGAAATCCAAGAGCTTTCTGACCCTGAATAGACAGCAACACAACTACCACATTCAAGGCCCAGAAAGGTAGTAAGAACATTGTTAAAATAGTCCATATGACATCTGTGGTTCAACCATAACTTTATAAAGCTACGAGAATACTTTTTGTGCACAAAGAAAATCAAAATAAAGGATTCATTCAGCAATTTCTCTCTTACTTTGTGTTCTGAAGATGAACTAAGGTCTTACGGGTTTGGATCAACATAAAAGTGAGTAATTAATAACTGAATTATTATTTTTGGGTGAACTATCCCAACTTAAGCCAAAATGTAATTCTGTCAGGTGTTTATTCAAATCCTTAACTTTAAATATGAACAGTAACTATAGTAATGCTTGTCCACACAATGAAATACATGATTAATGATGAGTATGAGATCTGTACATTTCATCTGTAGTATTGATTGCAAAGTTTACTCTTTTTTCCAAGCAGAAGTCCTTTAATACGTGCCAGTGAG
Organism: Labeo calbasu; assembly: GCA_019740295.1. Classification (NCBI taxonomy): domain Eukaryota; kingdom Metazoa; phylum Chordata; class Actinopteri; order Cypriniformes; family Cyprinidae; genus Labeo; species Labeo calbasu. The sequence goes on from JAHKKF010516069.1 coordinate 5,278, forward strand.
CCGAGGCAGTGCTTGATGTTGTAGTACGTTTGATGTTTTAGTAAAGCAGAAAAAACAGAAGTGAAAAGATGTTATGGGAGGCAGCATTAAGGTTTTGATACACAAGCAATATGATGACAAACTATTTAAAGTAATAAAGCCATTAAGCCATTGCAAAATTAATCAAAATGATCACGGTTAAAATACAAATACAGATGCTATAGATGAATGCAAGCCTCCCTTTTTAGTTATTTAAGTATTACTGAGTATGAGAGGAGACTCAGGACATGTCTTGAACACATGCATTTCAATATGTCAAACTAAACTGCTGCGGAATCACTCTGATTGCTGTATAATCTCCTCAACCTCCTATACAGCCACTGAATTCATGCATCATTCCTTGAAAACACAGAAAAGGCAGACTGTCAGATTTATAGTTCTTCCAAGTCTAAGTGCTGTTTAGCTTTTTCTCATGCAGGGCTCATCATCAATGTCACCTTAGGGACAAAAGCTTCATGCAGATGACCACCTAATTATTATCTTTAAAGATACATTGCATATGAATTCTTATATTCATTATTGACACTTTAAAGGCCTAAAGGCTGAAAGAGTAGTCTTCAGATTTTAAATACATTTAATAAATAACTTGTGAAGACTGAAATTATGATAAAAGCATATAGTACAAGTGTAAAATGCATGTATGAATAGCTAAAGGGCAGACATCAGGCTTTTTTTGCTGATGATTTAGTCCATTTGTCTCTTTAGCCGATAGCCATCTGATGTGTTTTTTTCTTTCCTCTGCTGGGTTTCAGAAATAGTGTTTTTTATTAGCAGATGAATGTGGATATTAAGGTCATTAAGGTCAGGCATTGTTACTGGCTTAGATGGCATGGCCACAGGCTGGTTACAAAATGCCTGATGTATGTTGCACACAAAAATTGTAAGAGGTTTCTGAAAACATCAAGCCCTAATTTGATTGGCTGGTGTACTGATTTTTATCAGCCCCAAGGAAAAGTTGAAAGTTTTGTTGACAAGGTTCCAGGCTGCTACAATGAACACAATCAAGGAAGTTGATAGTTTTAAGGACTGTGACACTGAATGTTAATACCCTTGCTGAGCTCATAAAGATTCATAGTGATTCTGTCTTCTGTGGATATGCTACATATCATAATCCTGATGTGATCAAATATCACAGGGATGATGGATTATGAATATGACGTCTGCCCAGTGTAGTCAAAACCCAATTTCCTTTTTTTGTGTGTGATGATGAGACATGAACCCAAGGGATATAAGATTGTTCATGAGATTGCACTGGGGCAGGTCAAATGCAACATTCATTTGAAGCATTTCACATTAATATTACCCACACACCCTCAAATCACTATGCAAAATCTTCCCTTTTTTCTCTCAGACGCTCCTGGAAAAATTGCTCTCTCTTTCAGCACAAGATTTCAGTTTACATGGGTTATAGCATATGCATAAATATTTTATGTGATGAATTCTAACTTCCATTTGGGTGCTCAAGTCGGTCTCCATAGAAATCCATTTTAAAAAAGATAGACTAAATTAATTAAACTGAAACTTCTTCAGTGTAACTGAATTCAAAAATGTAATAAAAAAAGCACTGCCTTGCAGCATTTAAGTTGAAATACTGTGTGTGAAATAATAAAATAAAGTGTTAAAATAAAATGTGCTCTTACCATTTAGAGGAAAAAATCCCACAAACTTAAACCGATTGGGAACTGTACATCGGCCATTCTACAGAATTGGTTCAAAGTCAGAGTTGGAAATGACTTTTCCACAAATTTTGTATGTAGGAAAATTGTATAATATCCAAGGTACACATTTCTAGTAATTGTGCAGTTAATTCTCATATTGTATTTTCAGGAAGTTTTGGAATATTTTTCTTCTCCCCAAATTTGTCACTACCGAAACACGTAATATATCATTTAATAAGGGTTATATTGACCTATTAAGATTTTGCTTACATTTTCCTTGTAAATATATTTTTTTCTATTTTATTAAAAAGTTTTCAGACGTAAATCAATAATAATTCCAAATTTAACAATATTTCAAGTGGGATTTATGAGATTTGTTGTATTCTGAATCCAGTTTTTCTTTGTAAAAGGCAAAATATTGATAATACTGATTACAAACTTAAGGATTCATTCATTTTAATATACACTGAACCAAACACTATCACAACATCTTTTAGTTGATAATTCAGTATACTTTATTTTAGTCAAAACATCCCATGCAAAAAAGGATAACTTGTTCCCTTTTGTGACAGTTACAGTAGTGAAAATTCTAAGGGATAACACCCCAAAAAACAAACTTCAAAACTTCACCAAATGTTTCGGTAGTGACAATTTTAAATACTTTTGAAGCTAACTCAAAGATGATAATCAGCACATGGTTAGCTAGCACAGTTCTGAACAGTTGTACACGTATAAAACTAAATGTTATGGAATAACTTCCAAAAAATTGTTTAATTACAGAAAAATGGTGTTCGGTAGTAGCGTTCCTTAAAGTTACACACAGATTTTTCATACTTTTAAACACATTTACCTCAAAATGATGTGGCCTTTGTACTCACCTTGTAGCTATGAGAGAGAGAGACACATAAATATTTTCTGATGATAAATGTAGGGGTGTAGTTAAAATCATTTTCAGCCAGTGGATTAAAACATACACTGTTTCGGTAGTGACATGAAAATGCGGTACACATTTTTTTTTACATAAAGTACATTAACATAAAAACAAAACGAAGTACAAAAAGATATTTTTAAAAACAACAATGGAATAAAGTGTAAAATTATATCAATATCATTTTCCTAAATTTAGGGGTTAGGGTTTAGGACAACCCTCGTCCCAACTGAAAGTACCCAATATATGATGGTTTTATATATATATTAAGCTTACTGACATTTTAAATACTATTGTGGGTTTCAGTAGATAATAAAATGATCTTAGTAAAACATCTAAGATTTCAATACTTAAATGCATTTATTTATTTTTTTTTTTATTTTTTTTAAGGTCAATGCGACTTTGTAACGTGGTTTCATCACTATGGCGCCATGTGCTTTTTAAAACCATTTTCATTGGTTTAATTTTATATGAGTGGCTTGAGAAATACTAATTTAACTAGAAACACCAGAGACCAGAAATGTAAAGCACTGTTTTAATCTGGCAGGACTTCTGCATTCAGGAAAACTGTGGATATCCTACAAAAATTGGTATATATAATTTGGGTTTAAAATTCATATGATTTTTTAAAAAGAAAGTCACTCATGCTCACAAAGGATGCATTTATTTGATCAACATACAGTAAAAACAGTAACATTGTTTTTGGAAATTATTATTGGAAAACAACTATATTTTCAGCATAATTACTTTAGTCTTCAGTGTCACATGATCTTTCAGAAATTATTTTAAATGTTCCTCAGGGTTCATTTCTTATTATTTATGTTGTTCTATTATCAGTTGTGTTAATGTTTTATAAAAAGCACGACTGCTGAATAAAAAGTATTCATGTCTTTAAAAATATATTAAATGATATAATACGTATGGGTTTCTAAATGTTGTAGGGAAATTGTGACTGAGAGAAAAAGCATGTTTTAGAGGAAAGATAAAATAGATATGAACTAACCATGAGTCATCTACAGCCATTAGCAAAAAGTGTTTCTGGTTTAATAACAGCCTTTTATCTAGAGCAGCAATGGAGAGAGAAGTAAAGCTGAACACTGTGATTTCTTTGAAAGCTGAAATTGCTCATGCACGCCATATAGCATGATGTGTGTCTGTGTGTTATTTTATGTAAAGGGAAAAAAGGATTGTTTGAATTTGTCATCATGTTTATTTATACCCACAAATGCTGACTTTAAAAAAGACACTATTTTTATCAGCAATTAATCTACGTAGATGAAAGACATGTTTAAAACTCACCTTCATAATGGCGACTCTTTGATGTAGCTGCTACGAAGGGGGACTGAAGCTTTCAGACTTCAGTAAATACATGATAAAATTGAAAGTTACAAATTGGAAGTGTAACAGAATTTGTAATTTTTGGATAAACCATTACCTTTACATTGTTGTTCCAAAAATATATTAATTTGGTAACACATTTAATTCACAAAATTCCAATTCTAGTTCAGATTAAAACAGCTACAAGTAAAAATATTTTATTTGCATGATAATGCTATACCAACAAACTGCATTTTTTTCTCTTCCGCAGTGCTCTCTACGATTTCTACCACTACTTCTACATGGTCACCAATGTGCTCTTTTATGTCAGCTCGGCCATCAACCCCATCCTCTACAACCTCGTCTCGGCCAATTACCGGCAAATTTTTTTTTCCACGCTTCGCTACCTAATCCTGCCCTGCCGCCATAAGAAACAGAAGCGCGTTCTCACCAGACACTCTATCAGCATCTGCAGCAACCAGACCTTCTCCACCAATGTCATCAAAGAAACCATTTACTGAATGCTGTCAAGATTCAGCCATTACATTCCTCTATTTCACTCAGCCAAGGAGAGACCGCTGAAGCAAAGAATGTTTTCATATTGAGTTATTATTACAAGAATTCATTATGCCCATGCTAGTGAATCACCATATGGAGCTTTTAAACAGTGCAGAACTGGCACCAGAGACAATGTTTGTAGGAGGAAATGTAGCACAAAACACACATGAAAAACAAAGAACGATGTGTCAAAATGGTGTAAATATAAAAAAAAGCTTATGTATATTCAGATGTTCATAGTTTCTCATT
>JAHKKF010516070.1:9403-26522 GCA_019740295.1 Labeo calbasu
AACAAAATTTAAAGTTTTATTCTTTGCATAATCCCTGGTAACTGCCATAAGAAATAAAACTGCCATATTTGGGTGTTTGTCAGTTAACCCTTTAAATGTCACCGTCCCCTCTGTTTACTTCACCATATTACAAATAAATCCTAATCTAATCATGACAAACTATACATCGTTGGAAAGGTCTCCTAGACTCCTAAATGGATATTTCACAATATTTTTGTGTACAAATAATGTAGGAAAAGTAAAAGATTAATATATGTTGAGAGTGCAACTTACAAAAAAATCTACATCATAACATGAGTTCTGTCACAAAAGACTTTCTTCGTTGCCTTTTTCCCTATCACGTTTTAGAAATCATAAAAATTATATATTAGTGCAAACTTAACATCTCAAAATTCATCCTTTGAAAGGCATTTTAAAATCAGACATTGCATTACCACGAAAAATGTACATTAAAATCATATTACAAATGTTTTCATTCATGAATTATAAAAACTGAAGTCTGGATAGTGCATTTGTATGTCTGTGTTCAAAAATGGAAGTGACAGTTAAAAAACAGGGTTAAAATCATGTTAAGCATGAACATACACAGGGGAAAGAAAAAAAAAGAAATACTTGCATGCAAAACAAAAAAAACAAAACGCTTGAGCATCTGTTTGCCAATGGCATGACTGTAAAATAAACAGCAGCAATGAATATAAATAATTATGAGCCATAAGGATACACTAACAGTACAGTGCTATACACAAGACATGGCTATTACAAAGTGACAGCTGGTGTTTGTGGTCTTTCAGTGATGTCTTTATGCCTCATTAGCTGTTCAGAACATTTTGTTCATCTATTAGCAGCTTTTAGTTCGGCTAATTAGAATAACCAAGCAATGTAAAAGCAAGTCATGAAACTAAATCCTTTAATGTTGTTTGATTCTCACAAGTAACAATCTTAGGAAAAAACAAAATAAAACCCTGCTCTATCTTTTAACTGCTTTTATTTAGAGCATATTTTTTTTAAATACTGTAAATATTTGTAAATGTTGTAAATATGTTATTCAGTGTAAATATTTGTATGAACCCAGATAGCACATGCACGTCTGCAAGATGTCAATTGAAGATCACTTGATCTGGAAAGCATCTGCTATTTACAAACATCAGACAGATGTGTGTAAGATGTCAGTTTTACATACATTCTAAATCATAAACATCTTAAAGACATTTAATAGACGTGTATTTGACATCTGATAGGAAACGTCCTATAGACGTATTGCAGATGAGCAAACACCCTAAAAATACATCTTCCAGATGTCAATGCAGACGTCAAATAGATGTCTATGTGATGTATGTGTGCTATCAGGGAACATACTGATCCCAGATAGCACACGTACATCTGCAAGACATCTGTTAAAGATCATTGATCTGGAAAGCATCTGTAAGATGTCAGTTTTACATACATTCTAAATCATAAACATCTTAAAGACATCTAATAGACGTGTATTTGACATCTGATAGGAAACGTCCTATAGACGTACTGCAGATGAGCAAACACTCTAAAAAAAAATACGTCTTGCAGATGTAAATGCAGCTGTCAAATAGACATCTCCGTGATGTACGTGTGCTATCAGGGATTTAACAACTGAGCTATGAACTGAACAAGTTTCCCAGATATGATGAACATAAATTAAACAAGGATTCTCTGAACAAATGAGGCTCCATGAGGAGCAGATGCACTACATTATATATTGAAGTCACCACTATTTTGGCTTTTCATGTTAAACAGATATAACTTTTATTGTTGCAAAAGCACAGCATTAAAGTTATTACATTTGCATTAATTTCAGAATAACTTTTAAATTAGAGAAACAAGCAATTCACAAGTAATACGTAATGTTTTCACATTCCACATTCAGGTTGAAAATGTAGTAACTGGTAGTAAAAGTGAGAACTTCAGTGTGCGTGTGATTTAAGCTTTAATCCCAAACACAGAGCCAGCTCACTTTTCTGAATCTTCCCGTCTTTATTCACATCACAGTGGCGTAGCAGAACCTCACGCAATTTATCCAGATCACCTCCACTGATACTGGGCTGAGACAAAGAAGAAAGTGTTGGAAAACAGATGGAAACAGGAAAAAAATCAAAGCAGAAAAAGCTTTACATTTTTAATCAGTCAATAAACAATTACATTCATGTTCAGAGCGCAAACTAAAAAGCAAAAGATACATACTAAAGGTTTAATAGTAAAGGTTATGGACCCAAATAAACTAAAACAACAAACCAAAATGTAAGAGTTACAGCAGTAGCGATGCTTCCTCACAATGCGTCACAGACACGTAAGTTGAGGTTTGTTATAAAACGAATGACTTGTTTACTTGTGATGTTTATTACTGTTTAATTACTTACCCTGACAAGCTCCATCATGTCTTTGACAAACCCGTCCACCTCTGGTCCTTCAAGGGCTCCAGTCTTACTCTAGAGGAGAGCCAACCATTAAATGCTGGAACTTCATTAGCAGTGCATTGTGTTTGTTATTGCATCCAGGTACCACATTTGATATTTATCATGACAATGACCCAGATAGCACACGTATGTCTGCAAGATGTCTGTTTAAGATAATTTGATCTAGAAAGCATCTGCTGTGTACAAACATCTGACAGATGTCTGTAAGATGTAAGTTTTACATACATTCTAAACCATAAACATCTTAAAGACATTTGGTAGATGTATAGAAAATGTCCTTTAGATGTATTGCAGATGTGCAGACACTCTAAAAAATATGTCTTCCAGATGTAAATGCAGATGTCAATAGACGATTCAGTGATGTATGTGTGCTATCAGGGAAGCATCTAACGTACACAGCAACAAACAACGTAATGCTAATGCCACAAAGAGTAATGCAAAGCAATTTTTCTTCTAACACTGTCTAGTTAGCTACTACTGCTATGAGCAGTTTTTGCGAGCAACATACAAATTGCAAATATTTTAGATGTTTGCCAGTGACCAGTTGCTATTTATTCTTTTTGGAGGGCTTTTAAAATTGTGCCATCAGCCCATCAGTGTTGTTGCCCTATCAGCATACAAGTACACATTTGTATTATCAACTGTAGAAAGGTTAAAAAAACATTCTTACAACATCATAATGTGCAAAGATCTTCTCAAAGTCTCTCTTTCTCTCCTCTTGACTGCTGGCCTGAAGAGGAAATAGAGACGGCATCATGCACTGGTTTGCAGCAAATTATTACATTTAGGAGTAATTAAAGATTAAGTGAATTGGATATAAAGTACTAACATCCATTTTGAACTGCAACAGGAAGTTGTCTTGCAGAGCCAGAATTCTGGGGAGGAAATACAATTTCCTACTTGATCAACTCCACAACACTGCCACTTTTATCAAACTGTATTAGATTAACATTGAACTGACTCGAACTGAATAACGACATTACAATTGCTTTCTGTATAGTCGATTTATAGCTCATTTGAACTCATTTCTAACTGATGAACTTTGCATTGAATAACATGTTATTTACCTGTTTATTACTGTGAATCATTTTGAGACAATCTGTATTAAATAAAGTACTATATGTGCAGTTGCTCCCAAAAGTCACTACTCGTTTGCATAAAATTAATAATTTTTCAAATTTGTTGTCACTAGACACAACCACATGGTAAAATTCACTTGTGTTGCCTATAGTGAGTTGAGCTAAGTGGCATTTTCAAATTCCAGTCTGCTGGATTTAATGTGTAAATCATGAATTCACATATTACTATATTCATTGAGTTTCAATAGAGTTTGGATGCTTTAAAGAGTATTAAATTGCCGCCTGTACGTCACTGGCAGCTGCCTAATTAGCATTTTAACCTAAATGGATTCTAATATGTGACTGAAATGACTACATGCATCAGACAAATGTTTCATAACACCACATAATAATAAGTTTTGAATTAGTCTCTTAAAAATAGGTGCATTTCCATTGCAGTATTTTATAAATATTGATAAATAAAATTTGCGAAATGACGAAATTTCCATTAACCGATGTTATGCGACTAAACGTAATTTTTTCCTCTCATGTTAAGTCATGACGACCAATGTTCGAAGATGTATGTCTATCTCAGCCACCGCACTAGTCATTATTTTTAATCGAAGGAGACGTAGATGTGTATCTTTACCAAAGCTTCTGAAATGTATAAACACAAGCATTGACTAGAGTCACGATAAGCTCCGGTTGAGAGTCAAAGCTGTAATGCGCTGCAGACGTGTGTGGTGTAAATAAGGGTTTATTCAAGAATTAATGGCAAGGAAAGCTCCTTATACTTGTGAGTGGCCATGTATGAGGTGTTTCTTGGAGGTTATAGTACATTAAAGAATTATTATGTGACTTTAAAGTATGCCAAGTGAGCTGTAAATGTGAAAAAAAAAAACTGTTTCCGTTACAGTTTTGCAAAATACTCCTTTTTTGAATTGCCTGAAAAACCACCTCATCCTAGCGTAAAAAAACGTTTTGCGATATATGGGAGTTTTTGTGATATTGACATGTTTCCATTGATTCAGTTTACAATTTATGGTAATGCAGCTAATGCGTTACTATTGTTGTGTAACTAAGTGCTTCTCTCTTAGAACAACACAAACACACACACAAAGACCCATCCTCACCCTCAAGGTCTAAACGGCTCCAAAAGCACAGAACAAAAGCACTATTGTTAAACACACATCACCTAGCTAGATCATTAAGGTCCAATCTCCCATCTTTGTTTTTGTCAAAAATGCTCATCTGCAAAACATGAAAACAAGGCATTCTTGATTAGAAGTGTTATGCATTTTCCAAGCCATTTTCCAAACAAAATCAACTACAAAGAATAACAACACTTACTGTCATTTTCACACAAATTGTCAATTTTTAAAATAAATAATTGTGCAATTACCTCTACAGAAATAAATAGCTATTTTAAAAAAATCTGTTTAAAATGATGTATACCAACATGGTATACAATTATGTTCTAGGCATATCAGTACCCTGTAAAAAACCTGTCATGGGGGCCACCATTTGAAAACGTATGAGCAGCCAAACACTACTTACTTTAATGAGTAACACTGACAGTTTCACTTGCTGTGTGTAATGGAAAAAACCCAGAGTCCTGAGATCAGGTCAAAGGAAGGTTAATGCATGTTAATGCATCAGCCGCAGTCTGCTGATGGCTGATGTAAACAGTGCGATCACTCGCTAATTGATCTGTATACTGGGCATCTTACAAAGCAGTGTTTTTGGTATGAGATGAGACTGAAATAATGGCCGAAGAATGATTAAGGTGTACATGCATGCAACGCATACAGAAAGCAAAAAATATATCTCTTCCCACTTGATTTCTGGCAAAATTGTCAACTTGATTGCATAGATACTATTTGATGTAAACTGAGTGTTAGGGATAGATTACTATAGTCCTCTTGCATTATCGACACACTACTTTCTGGTTTAATACTGTAAAGTTGCTTTGACACAATCTGTATTGTTTAAAGCGCTACAGTCATGGCCAAAAATACTGGCACTCTTGCAGTTCTGTCAGAAAATGCAATCCTGCTCTCAGAAGATTGTTGCAAATGTTCTGGTACTCACATGTTTTTTTTTTTTGTTGTTGTTGTTTGCATTGGAACAAGAAAGAAAAGAAAAGTCAAATGTGATACAATTCTACACAGAGACCCCAAAAAATGCACTGGACAAAATTATTGGCACCTTTAACTTAACATTTGGTAGCACCCCCTTTGGAAAAAATAACTGAAATCAGTCACTTCCTGTAACCATGAAAGAGTTTCTTACACCTCTCTACTGGAATTTTGGACCACTCTTCTTTTGCAAACTGCTCCAGATCATTCAGATTTGAAGGATGCTCTCTCCCGACTGCTGTTTTGAAATCTCTCCACAGGTGTTCTATGGAATTCAGATCTGGACTCATTGCTGGCCATGTCAGAACTCTCCAGCATTTTGTTTGAAACCATTTCTGAGTGCTATTTGAAGTGTGTTTCGGGTCATTGTCCTGCTGGAAGACCCATGACCTCTGGTAGAGACGCAGCCTTCTGACACTGGCCACTATGCTGCTCCCCAAAATTCTTTGGTAATCAGATTTTATGATACCGTTCACACAGTCAAGGTATCCAATGCCAGAAGCAGCAAAGCAACCCTAAAACATCTTTGAACCTCCACCACGTTTGACAGTAGGGACTGTGCTCTTTTCTTTGAAGGCCTCGTTTCTTTTTCTGTAAACAGTGCCATGATGTCCTTTACCAAAAAGCTCTACTTTTGTCACACAAGTTTTGGCAAACTCCAGTCTTGCTTTTTTATGCCTTTGTGTCAGCAGTGGTGTCCTCCTGGGTCTCCTACCATAGCGTCCCATTTCATTCAGATGAAATTCAGATGGTGGTGGATAGTGTGAGCTGGCACTGTTGTACCCTGTGTCTGCAGATCAGCTTGAATTTGTTTGGAAGTTAATCAGGGTTCTTTATCCACCATTCAAACAAACCTTAATTGTACTTTTTCATTAATTTTGTTCTTCTGTCTACGTCCAGGAAGGTTAGCTACAGTGCCATGGGCTGTAAACCTCTTGATTATATTGCGCACAGTGGACACAAAAACATTAAGATCTCTGGAGATGGACTTGTAGCCTTGAGATTGTTCATGTTTTTACACAAATTTTTCTCTCAAATCGACAGACAACTCCTTACACTTCTTTCTTTTCTCTATGCTCAGTGTGACACAAAGGTTGATTCAACTTTTCTCCATTTTAGCTGGTTGGAAGTGAGATTACTATATTGTCCACACCCGTTACTTGCCACAGGTGTGTCTAAATACAAATTACAGGAGCATCACATGCTTGAAAAGCAATTATTTCTTAGAATTTTGACAAAGTGGCAATAATGTTGTCCTTTTGCAGCCCTTTTTTGAGTTCTGTGTGAAATTTTATCAAGTTTTCTTCTCTGTTTATTGTGTTGTTGCAGTGCAAACAAAAATAATGAGTACGGGAATACCAAAACATTTGCAATTGGAACAATTTTCTAAGAGAAGTGTTGCATTTTCTGACAGAATTGCAAGGGTGCTGATATTTCTGATATTTTTGGCCATGACTGTATATAAATAAAGGTAAGTTGACTTCGGACAGATAGACAAAAGTTGTAAAAAGGAATTGACGCAATCAATGTGGTATATAGCTGAATAATCACTGGGCTTTCTGACGTATTTACAGAGGTGTATCATTATGGGACATGCTGATTATGTAATACACTTTGCATTGCTCCAGTATAAAAAAAAATGTCAAGCTATGTGTCAAGATGTAACCATACAGAGGTTTGTACAAATAATTAACAAATGGGGTAGAATTAAAAACAGCAGTGTTACCATGGTATTTGTGTATTCATCCAACTTTCTAGGGGGAATATCCTTTTTGTGCTGCTGAAACAAGTCCTTCAAAAAGCCCTGCCATCAGAAATAGAAAAACAAACAAAACAATACCCTCAATATTCAAACTTTGTAATTGTTGTAATAAATTATTGTAATTGACAGTCTCTGCCCTTCAGTCATGTGGGTGCATCTACCTTGAGCTCCACAGCTGATATGTAACCACTGCTGTCAGCATCATATTTCCTCCAGATCTGTCATGGGAAATGTAAAACTTTTGCTGGTCATCACAAATCAAGTAAACTACAACCTGAAATCACAATACTGAGTAAAACTGTGCATGATATTTAAAAATGTTAAAAATGGAGTAAAGGTTTACCTTCATGAACTCCACACTGTTATCTAACGGAGCCTCTCTACGAAAGATAAGAAGGAAGTTCTCATCCTCTGGCAGGATCATGTTGGCTAGCTAGTATAAATGCAAAGATACAAAGATTAATAAATGCAAAGATTTATTTACTAGTACAGGGTTTAGTCAGGACAAATGTGATTCTGTCTGTAATCATAAAAGTAAATTGCTTGTTTCTTTTATATGACCAAAACAAAGCTTTCCCTAACATGTACTTAAGCATAAAACTAAACAAATGAATGATAGCAGCATGGCATGACATTGTAAACACATAAAGACATGACAGTGTAAACTCTGTTTGCAGTCTAGAATCATACAGGAACCAGGAAGTGACAGGGGTTCACTTACTTTTGTCATGATGTCACTTTTGTAAAATGAAATAACCATTTTGTGATTATATACAGACTCTGATTACTGGAGCTACAGTATAATCTAATCCAGTCATTCAGTCATCCACATCCTTGCTTTACATGACACAGAAAGCAACACTTTAACACTTATAATGTGCTAGATCTGACTGGTGCAATGACGCTGAAAACAGCAGGAAGCCATAAAGTGGCAAGATAACATCTGCAGCAGCAAAGAAACCTTTGCCATCACTGTTTTCAAAAAGCAATTCAGCTATGTTTATTTTACTCTTCACAGAGAATGACTAATTATAGAACAACAGCCTGACAGTAAGGTATCCGTTTGAAACTATTTTGCTTTAAAAATATTCCTTCTTTAATGGTTGCTCATTTTTCACCAGTTCCATCACATCAGTTTTTACTTCTCTGCAGGGCTAGCAGTAATGAAAGGAAAAGGTAAACAAAAAATTGTGATTTACTTCATGGATTGCCAAGCGCCCATCAGATGTGAGATCATAGGCAGACATGAAGCTCTTCTTTATCTTCTGCACTTTCTCCTCTGTAATCTTATCCTAAAGACCGCAGAGAAAACAAACTGGTTACCATGACTACATTTCCATCATTCATCTCTCATTATTTCCCCATCATCACTCAGCATAACCATTGGACTGAAACAGCTGTGCACCACCAGAGTTGCTCATAAGTTATTCAATGATGCTCTGACACATTTATTTATTACAAGCTTTTTCACATTACAATAACCCCTTTTCACTGGGTTTTAGAATCAGCCTCATAAAGAGCATTTGTTTTGCTTTGTTTGTTTGGTAGTTTTAGTGCAAGTTAATGAACATCAGTATAAAATACAAAATGTAATCAAGCCGGGTTATAGCAACTTTGTTAGAACACTAAAAATCTATTTTTATCTTGTACATCTAACCACAATTTCCTGAAAATAAAGTGTTGCGTGAGTTCCTGTATAAACAGTCTAATATAACAGGCAGAATATATTGGTTATGAGTGTACTCTACATACTTTTTAAAAACCATGATAACCATAGTTTACATTTTTAGGACCACAATGATTTAAAATTTGGTCAAAAGGTGTGCCAGTTTTGTCCAGTGGTACTGTCTTTAAAGGATTTGCTGCTATGGAAGGTAAACAGATGTTAAATGGCTTTTGTGTGTATTATGTTAGAGAGCTAGTGAACAGATCCTAATGTGCAAACAGCCAGAGAGCACTCTTAAAAAAGCACTTACAGAAAGAGAACAGCATGTATAATGTGCTTCACCTGTCATCATAAGACTGATGTGTTTACAGGTTTTTGTACATTCGAATAGAATATACTACTGAACTTTCAAAACCAAGTATTTTTTTTACATACCTTTGGCCCTAATTTTTCCAGCATGTGACGGAAAAAGTCATCCAACTCTTTCCCTTCAATGTAGCCATTATCTACAAAAAAGAATTTATCTAGTATTTATCTTATGATGAGATGAACAGATACGAAGTGTTTTTTTAAATCTAAACATCCATCACTATGTAAATAAGCAAACCTTTAAATAACTAAAAAAAGATATAATTTGAAGTCAGAATGAAAATTTATTTAAATTCTTACCATCAGCATCAAAGTGTTGCCAGATCTGTAGAAATCCAGCAGCATCTAGATTAGCAAAGGCACAGTCCATGATGAAAATATAAAATGAATGGTACAGCGATATAGAGCAAGAACAGAAATGCTGTGCACAGTGAGAAACACTTTCCTCTGACTCACTGAAAAAACACAGAATAAACCCCTCCCCTTTCACACCACTCTTATCAGTCATATGCTGAAAGGCTGAAATGATCTGAGGTCAAACTGGGTAGTTGTCCTTTTTAAAAAATGCCTGTAACTTTTTTCAGTAGAAATAACCGTTAGGTACCGTGCTGTATAAACTGTGTGACAATGGCATAAGTAGGCCCTAAATTCCAAATGCCCCATGTTTGTTTGGCTTATTATATTATTCATATAAATGTTTGCTTATGTTTCCCATTGTTTAAAAATGACTTTGGTTACTTTATTTTTTTTTTAGTCTAAGGTGCACATTAGACAGAATAAAAAAAGATAGCAAGAGTTTTCTTTATTTTATTAGTTTAGAGTTCAGCAACTTTTTAGACTATTTTCTTACCTTTGTCTCTGAGCTCATGTATGTTTTTGAGGATGTAAAGTTCTTAATAAATCACTATTATAAAATAAAGCAAATATTGCTTTATTATTATTTATTTTACTGTGATTTATTTTATATGTAACCCACTAGAACATAATTCCGTCAGTCACTGCTGGAAAAGACGCTGGAGACGTGGAGAAACATTTAAAAGTCTTCAATGTTGACAACACAGGGCATAAATCCACACAGGGACAAGGAGAAGCACACGAACATCACATGTTGACCCGACCAATGAGGAACACAAGGGGCACGTTCAAGCTCAAACTGGTGCACAACGTTTTGCTACAGTTTCCGGGTTGAACCACATGTTTCCTGGAAATGCTGTGCAACGGGGTTTGAGATACATTTTCTCTTGTTTGGTGGGTGTGTCAAAAATGTCAGCCCAATCAGCAACAACATGTATATAAACCATGCGGTATTAAAGAGACACTGATTAATATAACGTACAAATACTATACATATTTATATATTTTGCTATTGTATTGTGGAGTAACATTTTCATAAACTTCTATACTCCTCCGATTATATAATGGTAAATATTACAATATCATAGCACAATAACTGCAACGGAGTGAACGAGGCGAGAAGTGGGCGAATCCAAACGCAAGCCTTTATTTATAAACAAAGACATGGTCATACACAGGCAAGAGTCAGAACAAAGGCAAACAGGTATACAAGGGCAAGACACAAGAGTAATCTGTTAACCAGGAGAGGGTCGATCGGCGGCGAATGTGATCAGAGGGGCGAGGCAAACGGGTATTCCCAACTGGCAGAGTTGAGTCCATACGAGGGGCAAACAGAGTCCATGACGACAAGACTAAGGGTAAATCCACTAAGGGCAAGAATCCAGGGCAGGCTGCTGGCAGACAAGATGAGGTAAACCAGGCTAGGATAACAGGACTAGAAACAAGACTAAACTAGAAACAGGACACTTGGAAAGGGCTTCGTAATTGTGGCTAACACTAGGAGATGGCTAAACATTCAACAATACTCAGCTCAGAATAGTGGGAAGGGCCTCGTATTTATGCTGTTCATGATTGGCTGCAGCTGTGAGCGTGGTGAGAGAGGTGAAGCATGGGAAAAGTAGTTCAGAGTGTAGTGCAACAGTCCGTGTAATGTGAGCGTCAATAGAATGGCATGGCAACCTCTGGTGGTGAGCGGACTGAAGATCATGGACCAGGTTTGTGACAACAACAGTAATCAGCAATAGTTATAAGCCTAATACAATAAAAAATGTTTGTCTTTTCATCCTGAAATGCGAGGCAAATGTTGGATCACAATAATTAGGAACCACAGTTTCCACAAAACCCATCACTYAATTAGGATATCCTCTTTTATTCTGGATGRCAAGGGCAGTGACTGTAACATTGAGYGTATTTTGCAGTATTAAACACGTATTTATACCGATTTCATCAGGCTCTGAAAATTCTTCAAAAAGAACACAAAGAATGGCCTTCTCAGCTGCCATATTTGCAACTCTCGCGTCATCAGAACAGGGTGTTCAACGCACCACCATTTCTGTTTGCAACGTTTTGTCGCTGCTGAGCATAAGACTGGACTAGGACTGAAATACTTGGGGTAATTGGCACTGGAGACGAGACACACCTGAATCACATGAACACAATCAGACTATAGAGAAAGTAGGTCATGGAGCACATGGGGAGGGAAAACACACACAAAACAGGTCCATAGTTCTGACAAATTCTAGAATGTTGGGGGTTATATTGTTTCATTTACTGTTGTTTTGTTTCTTTTAATCTCTCATGCAGAGCTGAAATATTAATGGCATTTAAGGGCCAGATTTACTAAACAGGGCAAACTGGCATTAGAGCGTAATTCCAGCTCCGATGGGAGGGGAAAATTCTATGTTTGATTTACTGACAATGCGCACATTTGTTACAGAGGGAACGTGAGAGGTTTAAAAAGGTTTTGAGCGTTAAAAAATGGAGCATAAATTTTGCATCTGAAAGGGAAACTCCTACATATGTACATTCAGTAAGGTCAGGCACAACAATTACTGTGTCCACACCTTGTCAGGTGTCCAGATAGCACCCCAGATCACCGTGAGGTCTGGGGTTACCCTGGTAATGTTGGTGCGTGAACCACATTGCCTGCTGGAGACAACGCAGGACAAGGATCTGCAAGAGGCTTACTATGGTGTTCCGTCACCATTTCACACTTTAAAGGAATTCAGGTGTACTGGTTTACTTTTGTTTTGCACTCAGGAGCGTGAAGAGGTGTGAACACTTCACATTTTGAAATTGGTTTCTACAACTATTTAACTATTATTGCTCTTTAACTCTAATTAAGTTCTTTATATTTTGTAACATATAAAAGTGTTTTGTTCAACAGAGTTTATTCTTGACAAATTAACCTCATGTGAATATAGGTTTTAAATTCCAAGTAACTTTCTAAAAGAGAAGCATTTCATTCAATGACTGTAAAGTGGCCTTAATACATCATCTCTTTAGTCGCATTAGTTTATTGATCCTGGTGCGGGTCAAATTGACCCGGAAAATTTTCTGTTTCCTGAAAATACTAGTTAATGTTATTGCATCAGACTCAGACTTACTGACTTTGTTCACACAGGGTGTAAGTACTTGTCAGAATTTTTTTTCGAATTCTTGGCATTTTTTATGGGTTTTATTTCACCTAGTCACACTTGTGGTGTTCTTGGTCAAAAATGACCGGACTCCAAACAACTGCTTATAAATCTGACATTATGCTATATTACCACTAAATATTGGATTCATTCTTTTTGTCAACTTGTTTTCTTTCATTTAGGACTAGATTTGTGTTTCTATTTGCATCTGATTAATCGTCAGTGAAAAAAATATGAGATAAAAATTTAAGAAAATTTATGAAAATTTTCTTACACTAGTGTGCTGTAATGTTTAATCAGGAAGTTTGTTTTTAAATGCTTTTATTTTGTACAACATTGTAAGTTGCACAAAGCCACACTTGTCAAAAATGGTCAGCCATCGAAAGTGAATAGGGAATAAACAAAAAAAAGACCTTTATTTTGAAATTACTTTATTTTCTGAAAAGGGGCACAAAGTAACACTTACGCTGTTCCTGTTTAATCTAACCATTGTGACATACAAGAAAGAACAGATTAAGATTATTTACATTATAACATTTAATGGAACAACAAACCAGAACTGTTATATTTTAGTTATATATATCTCCTGCACATTGACACTGTCAAACAGAGACAATATTATGGAATAACAAGTTGAAGCTCTCCCTGTGCTAAAGCATTTATTTGTAAACTTTCATCTACTCTGTGAGAACACCCTGGTGAAAAAAAAAGCATATGCTGGTAGGCATGTTTTGATGCTAGGATGCTGGTTAGGTATGTTTTGATGCTGGTCCTTTGCTGGTTGATGCTGGTCCTTGACCAGCAACATGAACCAACAAAGGACCAGCAAAGGACCAGCAAAAACCAGCAAAGGACCAGCATAAACCAGCTAAGGGCCAGCTTAAACCAGCATCCCAGCATCAAAACATACCTACCAGCATATGCTGTTTTTTTCACCAGGGCATGAAAGCCTCAAAACCTAGGCTAAAGACAAGGCAGGTTGAGCGCGTGTGTGTGAGAGGTTTATCACAGAGAGAGTTATAATAAAAGCATATTGCAGTTAGGATGAAATAGGTATAATACTCACAATAGTTTGTGTGGGTGTAGGATAGCATGAGTATACATGCATCCATACATGGACAGGTCCAAGGCCTTTATGTTTGCAAGCACAAAATGCTGCTGAACATTAATTGTTTCTCTTACTTTCATTCTTCCCCATTCACTTTCAATGGCCGGCCATTTTTACAAGTGTGATTTTCTGCAGTTTTGTACAGTTTTGCCTACTTTCGGACGAATGAGGCCTACGATTAATCAGATGCAAATAGAAACACAAAATCAGTGCTAAATGAAAGAAAAGAAGTGGTCAAAAACATTGTATACAATATTTGGTGATAATATAGCATAATGACAGATTTATAAGCAATTGTTTGGAGTCCAGTCATTTTTGACCGGGAACACCACAAGTGTGACTTTTTGCAATTTTGTACAAAATAAAAGCATTTAAAAGCAAACTTCCTGATTAAACATTAAAACACATTAGTGTGAGAAACCGTGCACATTTTTATAATGTTTTATCCCATGTTGTGAAAATTATTCATAAAAATGTTTTTTTTCACTCAAAAAACGAGGGACCTTCTCCCAGAAAAATGAGGCCTACGAATAATCAGATGCAAACAGAAACACAAAACCAGTCCTAAATGAAAGAAAAAAGTTGACAAAAATATTGAATCCAATATTTGGTGATAATATAGCATAATGAGAGAATTATAAGCAATTGTTTGGAAGACCACAAGTGTGACAGGAATCCGAACACAACCAGAGGATTAAAAA
This sequence comes from Labeo calbasu, assembly GCA_019740295.1. Lineage (NCBI taxonomy): Eukaryota > Metazoa > Chordata > Actinopteri > Cypriniformes > Cyprinidae > Labeo > Labeo calbasu. The sequence continues at coordinate 24,144 of JAHKKF010516070.1, forward strand.
GAACATAGGGCCACTACATATATATTCTTTTTGCAATAGGACATTGTTAATAAATGTATCTTGTGTTTATAAAGTATATCTTGTGTTAGAAATACATTTCACGTTGTAACAAATGTACATGCAAAATGGCAAAACATATAAACCACCCATTAGTGGCGAGATGGATAATATCTGCCCATTAGTGGCGAGATGCACTAAGAAAGTAGCTCACCATTAAGGAAGAAGATAAAAAGACACACTATTTCTAAGCATCCGTTTCTGTGGTGACTTGTGGATTCTGCAGTCTTATGTCTTTTAACATATGAAAAAAGGCTAGGCATAATACATTTACCAACTTTGTAAACAGTTACAGAGAAGAAAAACAGAGCAAAGAACAGATGATCGCACACTCAGACTTTTAGTTGTTCCAGTCACAACAAAGGCAACAAAGACAGTGACTGATATCTGGGGCAGAAGGGTGTCTGACATCTGGGCTAGATGTGACCCACATTTATCTTTGCTAGATGCAAAATCGTATATATAATTAACCTACAATAATAAAATATATTAATGTGATCTAAACTGGTTTATTAAAATATCAAAAATCATATAATCAAACTATCAAAAATATAAAAAATCTATATCAACATATAGATAGATAGACAAATCAAAATATATAAAGAAAATAGATTAAAAAACATAAATTCCAATACAGAATATACGTCCAGATATTTTCACTGAACTGATACATTGTTAAACTTGTCAGAGGAGTGCCAGAAGTGGAGAATTCAAATTAGCAGTTTTATGTGATAGCTCATTCATGCAGGTTTGCATTGAAAAACATCAGGATGATCAGGCTCTTCCTAACGGAGCATGCTGTGCAACTTCTTATCCAGGCCCTTGTCATTTCTAGGCTGCACTCATGCAATGTACTTCTGGTTGGATTTCCATCATGTGTGATCAAACCTCTGGAAATGATTCATAATGCAGCAGCTCGACTGGTTTTCAAAAGACCAAATAGGCCCACATCAACACCTCTCTGCACTGGCTGTTAAGCTGCAGCTTGCATAAAGTTCAAGACTGTGATGCTTGCATGTAGACACATCCCTTACGAAAATTAACCATGGTTTAATTATAGTAAAAGTGTAGTAACCATGCTTTTTTGGCGCATTGATTATCATTTGTATAACCATAGTTTTACTACAAATACCATGGTTAAACTATGGTTAGTGTAGCAAGACCATGGTTCATTTGTGGTTACCATGGTTTAACTATAGTAACCATGATTTTTTGGTTTTATTTGTAGTAAAACCATGGTTAATTTTCGTAAGGGCATACAGCCACAGGCTCTGCACCCACCAACTTCCACTCATTCTTATGAGTCTGCATCCCTTCCAGACACCTGAGGCCAATAGTGAGCATTTATATAGAGTTAACAAGGTAATGATGCATAGCTGAATGCAGTCAGGCCTAATGAGTCTGGGCAATGTGTTCTGAAACATGCTGTTCACGATAGATGACAATGGAATAGAGAGGAGTGCCCACTGGTAGTAATCAAGCAGAAACCTTGGGTAAATAAGGAAGGTAGACTCCTGATAAAAGCATGTGGAGCAGTTAGATGTGGCCTAATGGTTAGAGAGTCGGGCTTGTAACCCAAAGGGCTTGGGTTTGAGTTTCAGGTCCGGCAGATTGTAGGTGTGGATAGTGAATGATCAGCACTCTCTTTCACCCTCAATACCGTGACTAAGGTGAGACAAGACTCCGAACCCCAAATGCTCTTTGGGTGCCGGAGCATTGGGTGCCCACTGCTCTGGGTGTGTGTTTGTTCACTTGGATGGGTGTAATTCCAAGTATGGGTCACATGTCACATCCATTCCTTTTCAAATCTGGCAACCGGGAAGCCTACAGTTTATCCTGAATAGGAATTAAAGCTGTTAAACACACTTACAAACTGTGGATTATGGATAAATTCAACATCAATGATTCTCTGCATAAGTGGACAGGCATTCATGCCCTTACAGACTATAAACATTTTACCCCCCTGAAACCTGAGTAGTCTATTTGGTCCCACTTTATATTAAGGGGCCTTTACTACTATGTACTTACATGAAAAAATAGGTATAATGTATTGTCCCACCTCATATTATGTGGGACAGTCTATTTAGTATCTTCATGCATGGGAACTACTATCTTAATGATTTGTCTTGTCAGGTTTTGTGGTAAAGATGGGGCAAGGACTCAAACACAGAATTCCATTGGGCTGTTATTAAATAATAAAATAAAACGAAAACAACAAAACTAGCCAGTGGGGGAAAACACAGCAGCAGCAGAACAGGCTAACTGGGCAGACTCAAGGGGTCAAACAGAGATGAACAGATGAACTGGCACAGAACAAAAAAC
>JAHKKF010516071.1:0-22157 GCA_019740295.1 Labeo calbasu
TTTTCTTCTCAGTTTTAATTTTTTCTTTTGTGTTGTTCCAATGCAAACAAAATAAATAAATAAACATGTGAATACCAAAACATTTGGAACTGCAACAATTTTCTGAGAGAAGGGTTGCATTTTCTGACAGAATTGCAAAGATGCTGATATTTTTGGCCATGACTGTATATATATTGACTGTCAAGGAACGCAAATAGAGAAATTTTCGAGAAAGTCCAATTATTCGATAATGATGCAAAAGTCACTTTTACATGTTGTTTGACAGTGTGTGTACACAATCACCCTATTATGATAAAAATCCACCCAGTGGTATTTTTGTAATCTTGCTAAGTAATATCCCCTTTTTAAAATCAAGTCATTCTCAGCTTCTTGTCGGTGTGACGTCACTCCGACAGAGGCCGCTCCCGCGATAGTTGATTGACATGACCGTCTTACCATAGATCCGCCCTGACTGAGCTGTGAACAGTCCTACTCCGACCGCCATTGTGTCTACTTCGGTGCAGGGGAAGTCAAGAATGTCTCAGGTTGAGGTGTTCTGTTGTTGGATGTAATAATGATCATAGCAGTCATCATTTACTCCAGACATCTGAGCTGCTGAAGATGCAGAGGATTAACTTTAGGATTACTTTCGTTTTAGAAGGAAATGCGCCCGGTGATCTACATAAATGCATCTATGTTTGTGCAAATCATTTGTGATCCAGCTTCACCTACAGCAGAAGTGAGTATAAGGGGTTTTATGCATTTTTGCAGTTCGCCTTTCTTAATAACTAGTTAGCAAGCTAGTCACCCCACAGAAGAGAGCGGTGGTGTGAGCAGAGCTCATTAGCATTTAAAGGAACATGCAATAGAATGGCTCGCTATGAACAGGGCTGATTTTGACAAGGTAAAAAGGGTGTTTTTTACACTACCACTGAGAAATTGTAACCAAAGTATGTTATGGACTTCTCATTAAGACCCTAAAGAATCATATCAGCTTGTGGAAAATGGGCATCTGATGACCCCTTTAAGTCATTTATTGACATTGGTTAGCAGGGTCATCTCTGTGATGTTATTTCCTGTTTTATGTTGTTGTTTTTTGCATGTTTCCAAATGGTTGCACCACATGACTTTTGATTTGGCCCACCCAAAAACTTTGAAAAATTAATTAATTAAATCAGTTTTGTTAATATATACTGCTTAATATTTCTTTCTTTATTTATTTATTTATTTATTTATTTATGCACCACATGACTGATTTGGCCCACAAAACTTGTTGAAAAAGAAATAAGTGAATCAATTTTGTTATTGTAAAATACACTGTTAAAATATAGTGTGTATTAATATGTTCATTTGTGCCACATGACTGATTTGGCCCACAAAAAAAGTGAATACATTTTGTTTGTTTGTTGCATGACATAAGCTTGATTTGCCCAACAAAAATCTTTGAATTAATATATTTGATTTTTGATTAATAAGTAAATATATTTTGACAATTTTATTTATTCATTTATGTATTTACTTGCTTGTTTGTTTGTTTGTTTGTTTGTTTGTTGCATGACATAAGCTTGATTTGGCCAACAAAAATCTTCGAAATATTAATAAGTAAATACATTTTGACAATTGTATTTATTTGTTTATTTGTTTGTTTTCTTGTTTGTTTGTTTGTTTGTTGTATGACATAAGCTTGATTTGGGCAACAAAGAAATCTTTGAAATATTAATAATAAATAAATACATTTTGACCATTGTATTTTTGTTTCTTTGTTTCTTTGTTACACCGTATGACTTTAATTTGGCCCACCAACTTCTTAAATTATTAAGAATTTAATCAATTTTGTTAACATGTACTGTTTATTAATATTTAAGTTAATATTTATTGATGTGATTTTTTTTGGTTTGTTTTGCACCACATGACTTTGATTTGATAACCAAAAATATATGAAATATTAAGTGAATCAAATTTGCCACTATACTGCATTTATTTATTTGTTTGTTTGTTTGTTGTACAACATGAGTTTGATTTGGCCAACAAAAATCTTTGAAATATTAATAAGTAAATACATTTGGTCAGTAGTGTTTTTTTGTGTGTGTGTGTTTGTTTGTTTGTTACACTGCATGAGTTTTGTGGGCCACAAACATTTTTGTTAATATGTGAATCAATTTTGTAAATATATACAGTTTATTAATATTTAGTTACTTCAGATGCTTTAGATGCTTTAATTATTTGTTTGTTTTGCACCACAAAACTTTGATTTCACAAGTAAATTTTTTTTAAATCATTGTGAATTGAAGTGAAGTGACTCAGTTTTGCTAATATACTTCATGTATGTATGTATGTATTTTTATTTATTTTTTTTTTTTAAATTGTACATTATGCAAATCTACCATGGTATAAGAATTTCATTTTGTTATCAGGACATTGAAAACTTAATAAATCCAGATTAAAAAGTATGTAATTGTCTTAAAGGCAGAATGAGTAAATACCCTAAGAGAATTTTGTTTTTCAAAAAGGTTAATAAATGAGCAAATTACATTGGTTGATGTATGGGAGTTTTTGGCTTCAGCTGATGCTGAAGAAACTAAAGGAGACCTAAATTAAATAAGAACTGTAATAAAGAGACGCAAGGAAACCTTCACTTGACAGAAATGTAAGAAGGCCGCAATTGTTCCTACAAAAACAGGCCTCCAGATCCCGTTCTACAGAATAGAGAAGAACAAGAGCATGTTTTATTTCTCAAATACCCTCCCACAGGGAAAAGAGAGAAGCCACGCCAAGTCTAATAATTTCATTTTATGGTAGGCATGCATGCAAAGTTTCATTTCACGCTGAGGAGAAATAAAGGCACAAACAGGGCTATTTTGGGCCCTCACATTTATTGGCCCTAAAATACGCCCCGTCCGCAAGGTAGTTTTACCGAGAAGAACATTTATATTTAGCATCAAAGGAAAACCAACAACCTGGAAATTCCATTCAGCGATCAACAGGTTCTGAATGTGAGGCCGCTTGCCAAGCGACTTGGACTGTGCTACGAGGCTACGGAGCCAGCGTCTGTCAGCAGAAGTGTTAGTCTTCTCCAGTTCATACGCTCCGTCCACAATAATGCCTGGAATGTATTGTGCGAAAACCGCTAGTGCTGCCTTTCCAAAAAACAACCATTGGATTGTACAAATGTTGACTCAAGGCAGCAGTCCGTCTAGAACAATGGACGCTCCAAGAGGAATTGATGCAAATTGTTCGATTTTTGTACTAAAGATTAGGCCCTTGCATGATGGATGGGCCTGCAATTAGCAGCAAATGAAAACAGGCTTACAAAAAACACCGCTAAGTCTTAAATGCGTTCCTCAAATCCATAAAGATCTTTTGTTCTTTTATAGCATTGTTGGACTAAAAATAACACGCTAAAAATAGCAAACAGAGTCTTAAGAGCCGTGTAAACTGAACCCATGAAAATGTCACACGGCGACAACTGTTAGTTTGTGTGAGAAGCGTTTATATTTACACATTTGACAGATACTGTTATCTAAAGTGACTTTATTGCTGTGCATTAAAGTGTAATGAAATTCTCAAACATGCTGTGCATAAAGTTAAACAAGTATAAATTTCATTAGTTTAACTTTTGAACCAATATCTTTGCTGTAGAGCTTTGAAATACGATCTAAACGTTTTCCACAAGGAGGATTGTGCGTTTGGATGCATTTTGAGGTTATCAAGGATTATGTGATCAAAGTTATACAAAGTTCTGTGCTTATTAATTCAACAGGGGAAAAATTGCTTGTAATGAGCGGTGGGACACTTTGTTAAACCTTCCAGTGACCTGTTTAGCACTAATTTGAGCTTATAATTGGACAGACGTCCTGGGACAAGTGCCCAGTGGCTTGTTTGATTGGGTTCAGAATGTTCCAGAATGGTTTTTAAAGTCAATTAGTCCTCTGATGAGGCATGAGAGGAATTCTGATTCATTAAACTGATTAAGTTATGTGCCTTAACCAAATCAAATTTGTCTTACATGTATATTGGGGAGTAAATTCCCCTAGTGACTGTTCAAGGGTATTACAAAAATAAGGGAAAAAAAACAGTGACCTATACTGTAATTGCCTCTACATATACAGACTGCTGCAAGGGTGACATATTTTTGTCGGCCAAAACTCAGAAATGAGTTGCATTTAGCACTTCTGGTTAGATTGTCCTGAAGTCAGAGGGTGTTGAAAATTACCCCATGATTTATTTACCCTCAAGCCGTCCTAGGTGTACATGACTTTCTTCTTTCAGATGAATACAATCTGAGTTAAATGAAAAAATGTCCTAGCTCTTCCGAGCTTTATAATGGCAGCAAATGGGTGTTGAGATTTTTGAAGTTCAATAAAGTGCATAAATCCATCATAAAAAAGTGTTCCACATGGCTCCGGGGGGTTAATAAAGGCCCTCTAAAGCAAATCGATGTCTTTTTGCAAGAAAAAAATATCCATATTTAAAACTTTATAAACCTTAATCTCTAACTGTTGTATGCATGTTAACGAAAGAGTCGTGTTCCAGCGGATGATTTCGGATGTAGGCGTAGCATAAGCTCCAGTGAAATGTCGATTAGGGCTGCTGCCTAATAGTTGTCAACGAGAAGAGACTTGGTCGACCAAAATTTTATTAGTTGCTTAGTTGCAGAAAGAAAGAAAAAAAAATCCACAGGAAGTGGCAAAGTCACGCAGTCCGTTAATAGCTGGACAGATCGTTAAAGGCTGGTCTATGTGGTAATAGTACATCGGGCAGGACATCCAAACGCTTACCTATCATTTATCTCCCTCAAGTATGGCTTTTCATCTGAAAGATGTATGTAGTAGCAACTTTACATGGCTGCTCAATCTAATGTTAACCTAGAAAAATGTGCTCTATTGAAGTGTCTGTGTGGAGTGTGGAAGCTGAATAGCAGCTCGCTCACTGACAGATGGAGGCGCCGGTGCAATTACTCACACTTAAAATACTCCATCATTTTTGGTCATACAGATAAGAGTAATACATCTTTCAATTCTGTAAAGACTCAATGTTTATTCGTGTGCACTCAGAATAGCAACGAAACGTTGTGCTTTTGTAAAATAATGAAAGCAAACAGGATGTACTTTCTGTCGTCTCGGTCTCTGTGAACTTGAGCGCGAAACATCGAAACTCTGTATATTTGCCTTACAGACATTAAAAATATATCCATGGAGATTGAAGCGTCTACTTTTAAACAAACCAATTCAAACAGAAAACAAATATTCTCTGATTATGTAGTACGTATGAAACATGCATAGAGGCAAGTCGACTGTTTCTTCAACTGAAAACAAAGTTTATCAATAAATTATTGAAACGTTTTGTTTACAGCAAAGAAAAAACAGTCTGCTCTTGGCTTATATCAAAATTATGGCTCCCCTCAGATAAAGATTTTTCTAGTCGACTAGTAGTTCATATTAAGCAATTAAGCAATTAATTTCCTACATAGCCTAATAAGCATTTAAGCACACGCAAAAAAAAAACTTGCTACAGCGTACTGGCAGATATAATAATTATGAATGTGTCAGGGAAAAGCAGCAAAGGAGACTGCATTAACGTTTTACTAATTTATTGATAAACTTTGTTTTTGGTTGAAGAAACGAAGTCGGCGACACTGACTCGCCTGTATGCATGTTTCATACGGATTACAGAATATTACATAATCTGAGAATATTTGTTTTCTGTTTGAATTGGTTTGTTTAAAAGAAGACGCTTCAATCTCTGTAGATATATTTTTCATGTCTGTAAGGCAAATATACAGTGAGTTTCGATGTTTCGTGCTCAAGTTCACAGAGACCGAGACGACAGAAATCGCATCCTTCTTGCTTTCATTATTTTACAAAAGATGAAAAGCCATATTTGAGGGACATGAATGATAGGTAAGCGTTAGGATGTCCTGCCCGATGTACTATATTACCACATAGATCAGCCATTAACGATCTGTCCAGCTATTAACGGACTGCGTGACTTTGACACTTCCTGTGTTTTGTTTTTCTACGACTAAGCATCCATAAAAATTTTGGTCGACCAAGCCTCTTCTCGACGACTAACGGTTAGACAACTATTAGGCGGCAGCCCTAATCGATATTTCACTAAAGCTTACGCTATGCCTACATCCTACGTCATCCGCTGGACACCACCACTTTCTAGTGAACGTGTGTATGACAGTTGGTGAAAGTTAGAATATTAGAGTTTATAAAGTTTTAAATATGGATATCTTACAGAAATGCATTGATTCACTTCAGAACACATTAATTAATCCCCTGGAGCTGTGTGGAGTACTTTTACGTTAGATGGATGCACTTTTTTGAGCTTAAAAATTTCAACACCCATTCAATGTCATTATAAAGCTTTGAAGAGCCAGGACATTTATTAATATAACTCTGACTGTACTTGTATGAAGTAAGAAAGACATAAACACCTAGGATGGCTTGAGGGTGTGGAAATCATTTGGTAATTTTCATTTTTGGCTGAATTATCTATTTAAATGTCTGTAATAAAGTCTGTGGTTAAACACAAGCTCAAGATAATTGCATGTTTTATTCAATAACATAAAATACAACCATAATACCACCTTGTAATTGTTTTACAGGTTTTACTTGTCTTTAAAAAGGGGATTCCTTACAAGTTTGCTAAATGGGACTACAGAGGTTGTTGGAGATATTAAACCTCATCATGTCGAACAGGTAAAATAGTTTACTCACTAGTCATGTTTACATATTTATGTTTATTTTCATTCTTTCGCAAACTAATCTATCTTTAATATTAAAATCGAGTAGAAGGTATATTAACACAAAAAATGACACACTTTACCTACTAAATTGCAAAAACATTAAAGGAGATTCCCTGATTCGTAATTATTTTAGTGTGTAACTGATATCACCAAATGGAGTTGCAAAAAAATGGTTTTAAAACAGGTTTCCAAAACTTTTTTTCTATTGGTCAGGGAAACAGACAGCCACACCCCAAACTCACAGGAATGGTTGGTGTGTCACTAGGCTAATCGGAATGTTAAAACAAACAGCAATGTTTTGAAATGACCGTAGAGACACAGCGTTTACACTTTTCAGGTACAATAACAAGACCCAGAAGTGCTTTAGCTGTCTTTGCATATTACATAATGATAGGAGAAAGTATTGTAACAATTTAATATTTTAATTTAAAAAAACTTTACCTTTACCTTTAACAAAAAAAATGAAGAATTGTGTATGATTACCAATGTACACAGCCTTGCAGAAAACAATATGAAAAGCTAGAGATCAGACCTTTATTGAATGTGACCTTTAAAAGATGTGCTCTTCAAATGTTGTTTCAGTAGAAACACTCACCATCTACAATATAAAGTATAAAGTATAAACAAAACGAATCCAACAATCCAGTCCAGCCAAATTAATATGTAACACTTGAGACCCTACCAAGAGCGCACACTGCTGCACAATTTGTATTAATTTGCATGGAGAGTTGCTGATTCACAAACTAATTTGCAAGCCAGAGACACCAGGGAGATCATCGGACAGCAGCAGCAGCAGCATAAAAACACAAACACCATGTCACAATTTACCCCTTACATGGAAATGATAAATGTTTTGGTACTTGACCCTGTTTAACCTGCTCAGTGAATCTTTCATGCTAATCTTTTAGTATAGAAATTCCATTAAATTTCACAAGATGCATTTGCAGACAGATCCCGCATGTGTTCATGCATGTTATGGTGCGTATCATCTGTTGGAGATATGCCGCAAGCTGCGGTGGGTCACTGCATTATGTAACTGGTTATTCAGGGGCACGTGTGCTGCCATCGGCCTGTTCACCGGTCTTCTGTTAAATTGTGCTTTCTCCTCTCTGGCCCCTGTACGACAATCCCAGCTTTTCTTTCATTCCGCTGAATCATAATCTAGTTTAAGCCACTGGAGTCCAAAAATACACAAATAAATAAAAAAATGAAATGTTACATGAAATTGAATTTGATAGCGGAGAGGATTAACGTGCGGTGATGCCCTGTTATAAATTTTTTTCTGAAAAAAAAAACAAACTGGGAGCTTCTTTTGACTGAACATTGGAGCAATGCAGATAGATAGATATAGGTGGATGCATAAACATATAAATTGGTTGAAGTATAGACTGATGGATGATAAATCGATAAATAGACTGATGGATCAATGGATGGATGGATGGACTGATGGATATATAGATGGATATATGGATATACAGGCAGATAGATGGATGAATGGACTGTTGGCCTGATGTATGGATGGATGGATGATGGATAGATGGATAGACAGACAGATGGATGAATGAACTGGTTGACTGATGGATGTATAGATGGATAGGCAGGCATATGGGTGGCTGGACAGATGGATGGAAGTATGGATGGATGAATGGACTGGTGGACTGACGGATGGATGATGGATAGATGGATGGACAGGTGGATGGATGAATGGACAGATGGATACAAAGACAGTAAGATTGAAGGACGGATAGAGAGATGAACAGGCAGATGGATGTGTGGACAAATGGATGTATGGATGGATGGACTAATGGTCTAATGGACGGACTGATGGATGGACAGACGGACGGACGAATTGATGGATAGATATACGGACAGATGGATGGATGAGAGACGGATGGATGGATGGATGAGCGATGGATGGATGGACGGACAGACAATTGTCAGACTGATGAATGAAAGGATAGACATGCAGACGGATGGATGGATGGAAAATTGGAGAGACAGATGGATAGACAGACAGACGGAGAGAGGGACTGATGATGGATGGATGGATGGATGGACAGATGGATAGACAGATGGATACAAAGACAGAAAGATGTACAGAAAAATGGATGAATGGATGGACAGAGACAGAAAGACAGAAATATGGACAGAAAGATGAATAGATGGATGGGCAATTGGAGAGAAGGATAGATGGACAGATGGACAGACTGATGGATGGATGGATGAATGGATGGACAGGCAGACTGATGGGTGGACAGGTGGGTGGATGTATGGATGGATGGACTAATGGGGTGACTGAGGGATGGATGGATGGATGGATGGATGGATGGATGGATGGATGGGCAGATAGACAAACGGACAGAAAGACAGATGGATGAATGGATAGACATGCGGACGGATGGATGGATGGACAGTTGGAGAGATAGATGGATAGACAGACAGATGGAGAGAAGGATGGATGGACAGATGGACAGAATAATGGATGGACGGATGGAGAGATTAATGGATGGACAAATGGATGGATGGATGGATGGATGGATGGACAGATGGATGGACAGCTAGAGAGATGGATGGATGGATGGATGGATGGATGGATGGGCAGATAGACAAACGGACAGAAAGACTGATGGATGAATGGATAGACATGCGGAGGGACGGATGGATGGACAATTGGAGAGATAGATGGATAGACAGATAGATGGAGAGATGGATGGATAGACAGACAGACAGATGGGCAGATAAATGGATGGATGGACAAATGGACAGACACAGAGACAGACAGACGAATGGATGCTCAGTGGGTGGATGGTGCAACACAGACAGATAGACTGATGGATGGATGGATGGATGGATGGAATGGTTAGATAGATAGATAGATAGATAGATAGATAGATAGATAGATAGATAGATAGATAGATAGATCTATCAATGAATGGACTGATGGGTGGATAGACAGACAGATGGATAGTAAGACACCGACAGAAAGATGGATGGATAAGCTAACAAACAGACGCATGACAGACAGATGAATGGAGAATGGATAGACAGACAGATCTCTTATTTATTTTTAAGATATATGAATTATATTTATCTTAGGTACGAGTATCTATATAAGTGGTTCTCAGTCCTGGTCCTGGGGGTCCACTGCTCTGCACATTTTGCATGTCTCCCTTATATAACACACCTCATTGAGATCATCAGCTCATTAGTTCAGTTCATGGATCTCTCTCCTAATGAGTTGATGATCTCAATCAGGTGTGTTAAATAAGAAAGACATGCAAAATGTGCCGAGCAGTCGACCCCCAGGATCAGGATTGAGAACCACTGATCTATATATTTCTACCTATTCACCTATCCATCTGTCCGTCTGTTACATCTAACTCCAATCTGTTGTTCTAATGTACAGCTGAAATTGAAAATATTTTAAACTGTTACATTTCGTCCAGTGTGACCACAGTAGTTTTAGGGATTGGTTTCCTGTGATATCCTATGGATAGGATTCCACTCGTTTGAAGACAGAAATGGCATCTAATGACATTCTTAAGTTTATTTACTGCTGCTCACACGTAAAGGTATGTCAGCTATGTTACTCTAAATGCCGGCAGGCCGCCCCGTCACCTGTCAAGTCCTCTCCACTTACAGCCACTTGTTAGATCACATACTGCACGTACATCAGGCCCTAAACATGACCGTCACACTGAGTGGACATTTCAGTCACAATGTTTTGATTCTTTATCTCTCCCATCTATCATCACGTCCACTTTAAAGACAACCTAAGATCATGTAAAACCTTAAAACATACCAGAAAACTTCAAAAAGATCCCTACATGAAAATCTAATAGGAATTTCTACACCGAGTACGCATTTTTCTAGATGTTGTGAGTGCTTGTGTAGAGTATTATGGGTGGTTTTACTGGAGATTTGCGTACACTAATGAGTACAGAGAAGTCCAAAAACTAAGAAAACTAATCAAATGTAAACAAATTTGTGACACTGACCTGTGCAATGTCAGATGCTCTTCTCAAATCTTGCTGGACAAGATCATCATGTTTTGCATTTGTAGAGTTTGTCTTAAGTGCTGCAGAAGTCAAATGCTTAAGAATTTTCAAAGGCACATATTTTTTTTTTCACTTAAACTTTCACTCTTGTTATGGAGTTTCATTAGTGGTCTGAAACATTTGGACTTTACTGTATGATCACATAAATGTGTTATTTTCAAGCATTGGTTCCTGGGGTTCTTGAAAATTTGCCCAATTAAATAATATTTAAAATCCTTATTCAGTAATCATGAAAAACCACATGGAAATTAATTGGCCCACATGTGTAAGAGTCAAAACAGTCAAAACAGGTCACAGGTCATACATGCATGAATGCTCTAAACTTTCAACTGGAGAAAACCATCATCACATTTGCATTTGATTTGTACAGTAATTTACTCAATCACTAGTGCTAATGCAGTATTATATGTACTTTATTTAGTTACGAACATGTGCCAAAAACATCCAATTGTAATGCAAACTATCTGGCTCTGAGACACAAATGCATTTGAAGTGAGTTTGTAAACTGTGGTCGAACATTTTCATATAGGTTACAACTCAATTGTCAATGCAAAAATCCTGTCGTTTGTAACCCCACTCCAGTTCTGACTTTATAGAAGCTTTGATTTAGTACCTTTAGTGCATTTTCAGCTTTTTGGTTCTTTGACAGGGATAGTTCACTCAAAAAATAAAATTATGTCGTTAATTATTGGCTCTCATGTTGTTCCAAACCACTAAGACCACAGGAACACAAATAAGATATTTCTGATGAAATCCTCAAGCTTTCTGACCCTGCATAGACAGCAATGACATGTTCAAGGCCCAGAAAGGTAGTAGGACATCATTAAAATAGTCCATGAAAAAGGTCACAATCCTGCTTCAGAAAGCTCAAACTTACCTTATCACAGGGCATTCAAACCCTAAACATACCATGGTGTGACACACAGGTGTTCACACATTTATGATTTCATTTGGTCTACTGTGATTTTAAGACTGTGATTTCCCTAAAAGACAAAAAATGCTCATTTCAAGAGCTAACACACATATAGCATTATGCATTAAATCATGTACTTGTTATTCCACTGGTTTACCTGGCTCTTGGTGAAGTGCTAGACTGCCAATTGGATTGGGACACAGGGAGTTGAGCCACTATGGTAACCAAGACAGATTGGCACCTCCAGTGCATCATTACGCAGTAGGCAGTTATGGGTACATGTCCTAACAGAATCCTTCAGTCCACACCTACAAAACACTTACTTCTGCTGATAGATTTTCACATGAAAACCCCATAGAATTTTATTGGAGGAGTGATCCGAGGTATATTTAGAAACCAAAATATAATACCCCTGCTGAAAAACATGGCCAAACCCAGCCTATGCTAATTGGCTGGTGTTAGCTGTTCCTCTAGGCCTTGGCAACCGCATAGCAACTCGCTTGCAGTATCTTAGCATCATAGCATTGAGTTGTGCAAAGGTATTTAGTAACCACTATATCATAGCCCTGCTGAAATAAATAAATAAATAGATAAATAAAAAATGCTACACCCAGCCTAAACTGCTTGCCTGGTTTTAGCTGGTCTTCCAGCCTGGTCATAGCATAGTTTTGAGGTAGGTTTCAGAGGGATTTTTTACCACTTTATTAGCTGTTTAGGCTAATCAACCTGCTGATAAACCAGCTACTTCCAGGTTAAACAAGCTAAGACCAGCCAACAAGCTTAGCTGGTCTTTTCAGCAGGATGACTTGGTGGTTGACTTATTTTTGACTTGGCTGCTAGGTGGTTGTTTACTAGCCCATCCAGAACATGCTAGAAACTGGATAACCCTCAGAACACATTAGCAACCACATAGCAACTTGCTTGCAGTATCTTAGCATCATAGCATTGAGTTGTGTACAGGTAAGCACTACTTATATTGGAAAATCTAAATCAAAATGTTTGTCTAAAAACTGAAAAGTCGCTTTGCAGTGTAATGAAGGAGTGATACAAGGCATATTTGGAGACCAAAATATCACAGCCCTGCTGAAAAAACAACAAGAACAAGAACAACAACAACAACAAAAAAACGCTAAACCCAGCCTAAGCTGGTTGACTGGTTTTAGCTGGTCTTGCAGTCTGGTCATAGCTGGTTTTAGAGGGGTTTTGACCACTTCATTAGCTGGTCAGGCTGAGAGACCAACTAAAACCAGCTACTTCTAGGTTAAACCACCTAAAGCCGGCTCACACTACAGGAGTTTTAAAATCCTAACCGATTATGAAATCTGGGTGCAATCTTTGCAGATTATCTTTCATGTTTACATATGTTAGCTAGCATGCTAGCAGCTTTCTGCACTCACCCAGTACGTTCAAAACTGAGGTGATTTCACCCCAAAGTTTCTCTTTCTTCTTACGGGTGTGAAACGTTTTCGACACATTATACAGACAGGGTTACCACAAAAATTTAAGAAGCAGTTTCCTCCATCTCCACTATCCAACGTACAGCAGCTGTTTTACGGTCGTGCATTGGCTGTGGTGAAAGTACTGATGTAATCATATAGCCGTCATCATCCTGATTTAAAATCCTAAATATCAAACAAGTTTGATATTAATCAGGGTGATGCCGATTTGTATGCGAGCAGATCGGGACGTGCAAGATTTGATCTGTGAACGGCTCACATTCCCAGATAATCCGCACTGTACACCGGGACCGATTGATGTGCTCGACAAGATTTTTGCTCCGATTCTTGGGAGGGGAAAATCGGGGCAAAATCAGGCTAAAAATCCTGTAGTGTGAGCCCATCTTAAGGCCAATAAGCGTAGACTGGTTTTAACCAGCCTAAGCTGGTTTTAGCTGGCCTTGCAGTCTGGTCATAGCTAGTTTTTAGGCTGGTTTTAGAGGGGTTTTGACCACTTCATTAGCTGGTCAAGCTGGGAGACCAGCTGATCAACCAGTTAGACCAGCTTGCCTAGGCAGGAAGACCAGCTAAAACCATCCACTTCCAGGTTAAACCAGGTATGACCGGCCAACAAGCTTAGGCTGGTTTTAGCTGGTCTTTTCAGCAGGGCGACTTGCTGGTGGACTTATTTTTAACTTGGCTGCTAGGTGATTGTTTACTAGCCAGCACATGCTAGAAACTGGATAACAATGAGGTTAAAACCCCTCAGAGCACATTAGCAACCACATAGCAATGTGTTTGCAGTATCTTAGCATCGTAGCATTGAGTTGTGCACAGATAACCTAAATTGGAAAATCTAAATAAAAAGGTTTTAATCCATCCAAAAATCCCACTTAATCTCACTAAAAGGTTAAAGGAGGTTAAAACCCCGCAGAGTACATTAGCAACCACATAGCAAGTCGTTAGCAGTATCTTAGAATTGTAGCACAGACCGTCCAGCCTGGTCATAGCTGGTTTAATCTGGTCAGCAGGATGGTTTTAGAGGGGTTTGGACCACTTTTTAGCTGGTCAGGCTGGCCTTAGGTGGCCAGGCTGGGAGACCAACTAAAACCAGCTACTTACAGCTTAAACCAGCTAAGACCAGCAAAGTAGGTTAGGCTGGGATTAGCATATTATTATTATTATTATTATTATTATTATTATTATTATTATTATTATTTTATTATTATTATTTTATTTATTTTTTTTTTTTTAAGCAGGGAGCAGTGTTTAAATTGGAAAAATGTAAAATAAAAAAATTTAAACTGTTCAAAAAAAAAATCACTGAATTGTGTAAGAACACATCAAGTCACTTTGCAATGTAATATTGCAGTATGAAGCAATTTAAAGATGCTGTAAGCCAGCTATTTTGCTAACGTCAACAACACACCCTTACAGGAAAAGTTGGTCAACAAACCATGTGGTCGAGGTTTAACTGGTTATCGCAGTAGATCCATCCACACATTATGTACATAAACATCATTTTGTCCAGTGATATGAATGCTAATGCTAACTGATTAGCTTTCAATTGATACCATTCAATTTACTCTGAATGTGCTAAATGTTTGCGAGCTAATACTTGGTAGATAAGATGTTAATTGCACTGCAAGTCTAATGCTTTCTACACTACTTTCTAAACTACAGCCGTTATAACCAGAATCTATAGAGATGTTCGGTAATATTGGAAACCATAATGTATTAGTCATTCTCTTGGAATCTCCAAAAGTCTAGAGCTACATGTTTGAAACTGCCAAAAACTTATTCATTTCCCTGTGTGAGACAGACAGTGATATGTGGTAATGCCAAAAGCATTTTGCTTAAAAAGGAATTAGTTTAATGGGGACTCTAAGATGTAATTTAGCAGGCCTTAACAATACAGTTTATTCTGAAAGTGACAGGCTTTGATCACGGTCACCCATGTGTGACAACAGGACGGCGAGGTCAATGACGTATTAGTTCCCTACCAGGACTGAACCTTTGACCTTTACGGTAACAGCTAATATTTTTAACCATTACAATGCCACAACAATTTTGTTACATTTAGGTAGGTGTATACTTTTTATAATGTTGATATTTGTAAATATCTTAGTTAATACCATAATGTGTTTTTTTTTTTTAATTAATATTCTTTTAAAATTCTTTTTAAGCTCAAAATAACTTCAAAAGAGGTTTGGAACAAAATAAGGGGTGTGTAAACGATGACCGAGCTTTCGTTTTTGGGTGGCCTGTTCCTTTAAGAGAGATCAAGTTTGGCTCTGAGATCACTGGAGACACATAATAACGTGATTGTCTATGTACGGCAGTGGAGGAGAGGAAATCCTTAAGTGGATTTATCAGCCAAACATAGCGCTCTCTCAGACGGCGACTCAGTCTGTGAACTTTGAACTTTTTGTTCTTCTAGAAGCAGCAGGAATAAATAGCAGGTGCTTTCCCATGCAACGTCAAACGTTAATTGTTGAAGCTTGGGAAAAAGTCGTAAATTGGCATGTGTTTAATTGCACATGTGATGTATTGAGTGTGCCGTACCCATCAAAATTTAATGGTTAAGTATATCCATGTCTTTTCCCATAATTCATTGTGGTTTTGTCAAATACACGTTTGACAAACAAAGGCTATATTTATAATTTGTACAAAGTGTAGTTATTATATTTAGTGACATTTATCTATTTAGTAACAATAGTATATAGTGCAAACTGAGCATAAGTTACAGACTAGTATTCACGTCAGTGTAGTAGGCCGTATCTGAAACCTTCTCCTGTACCGTCGCTATTTCCTACATTACTTCACAAATACAGTAACGATTGAGCGAGTTTGGACACAGATTGTGACACAGATTGTACATTGTTAGTATACATGTTATTAAAGTGCATTATGGCACCAAATAAGTGGTTTCATATGCTATTACAAATGGATGTTACCTCAAATAGTATGGTTTCAGACACATACCTTAACAAATGTTATTCAATTAAGTGGTGTAATCAGCTAATTTTACAAAACCACAGTTCGCTAACAAGCGTGTCACACCTGTGGTCGCACTTTCCAGCAGAATGCTAATTACAGCACTAATCCTGTAATGTTTTCAAAGCCACACTGGGAAGTTTTACTTCGGTGTTAATTCACTGTAGTCTGAACAGTCTGAGCCAGATACTTACAACTCAGATGACAGCATTTGCCTTGGTTATATAGGATTAAACTGAGCACTTTCAGACAGACTAGGAGCAGAAGAGCAGGCAAATAACAAACAAGTCCATTCCTCAAGTCAGACAAACATTATTTAGCAGTCAAATAAGGCATGTGACTTTAGCAAGCATGCTAATTTAAGGCTGAATGTGTTTAGATGCTACATCCCCAAATGTTCTCCAATCTACTGTGGTAATTACTGACCTTGGAAGCATGGAATATCCTTAAGGATTTGGTTGGCTGCCATTTCTGTCTTTTTCTTTGCACGTATTTGTTTATGGAGGATTGCCTTAGGTAACTGGAGACATTTCATACACACACATGTTGTTTTGGATTGTGACGGGTCAGTCATTATCAGCTAAGCTGTTTGTTTAAATGAGAAACAGCATGCTTAACTTTGATTAGCGTATATGGAAACTTAGCATAATTGTTTTACTTATTATTTTTGGGTGAGGGCGCTTTTGGGCCTGTGAAAATACACTTTAAGACTTTTACTAGTTCATATGTCTGCTAACTGTCCAACAGTGTACAAACATCACTGGAGAATTGTAAATTTTATCATTTTTCTGAAACATCATGGTCATCACGTCCCTGAGACGTCTATTTGACGTCTGCATGCTTTAGATTTTCTATAAGATGTCAAATAGATGTCTGTTAGATGTCTTTAAGATGTTTATGATTTAGAATATAAGTAAAACTGGCATCTTGCAGATGTCTGTCAGATGTACATACACAGCAGTTGCTTGCCAGATCATTTGCTATCTGGGTACAAAATGCGTGAAATGACATCCCAGATAGCACACAAACGTCTGCAAGATATCTGTTAAAGATCTCTTGATCTGGAAAGCATCTGCTGTGTACAAACATCTGACAGTTTTACATACAATCCAAATCATAAACATCTTAAAGACATCTAACAGACGTCTATTTGACATCTGATAGGAAACCTCGTATAGACCCCGATAGCACATGTACATCACAGAGACGTCTATTTGATGTCTGCATTTACATCTGCAAGACGTATTTTTTAGAGTGTTTGCTCATCTGCAGTACGCATATTGGACGTTTCCTATCAGATGTCAAATAGATGTCTATTAGATTTAAGATGTTTATGATTTAGAATGTATGTAAAACTGACATCTGAAAGATGTCTGTCAGATGTTTGTACACAGCAGATGCTTTCCAGATCAAGAGATCTTTAAAAGATATCTTGTGTGCTATCTGGGTAGAATGTTTCCTCTCAGATGTCAAATAGACATCTATTAGATGTCTTTAAGATTTTTATGATTTAGAATGTATGTTAAAATGACATCTTATAGACATCTGTCAGGTGACTGTTTACGGCAGATGCTTTCCAGATCAATCGATCTTTGACAGACATCTTCCAGATGTATGTGTGCTATCTGGGGATGTATTGCAGATGAGCAATTACTCTAAAAAATACTTCTTCCAGATGTAAATGCAGATGTCAAATAGACGTCTCTGTGATGTGTGTGTGCTATCAGGGTAGTTGAAATTGTGCTAGTGGAAATCAGGCTACATTTGTTAGAATAAAATGGCAGAATCACTTGTCTTGCTAAGGCTAATTTCATAGCTAGCATGTTTTGTGGTCTAAATACACATCCCTGATAGCACACATACATCTCGGAGACGTCTATTTGACGTCTGCATTTACATCTGTAAGACGTATTTTTTAGAGATTTTGCTCATCTGCAATAGGTCTACAGGATGTTTCATTTCAGATGTCTTTAAGATGTTTATGATTCAGAATGTATGTAAAACTGACATCTTACAGATGTCTGTCAGATGCTTGTACACAGCAGATGCTTTCCATTGACCTTCAGTAACAAAAAACTATATGTTGGTATGTAATGGCCAACTCCTGCATATGCTAATTTCACAGCTAGCATGCTAAATACACACACATTGTATTTTCATACTTTTTGTAGTATTTTGAGAGTTTTAAAGATACCATTATGTAACAAAATGCTGTTAGCTACAGGTAATTTCATAGCTAGCATGTTATGTAGTCTAAATGCACACAGTTAAATCATATATATTTTGTTGACAGTTTTAAAGAGACCCTTATGTAACAAAAAGCTAATAAGCTGGTATGTAGCCTAACAGCTGACTCTCTTGTCTTGCTAAGGCTAATTTCATAGCTAGCATGTAGCCTAAGTACACACTTTTAAATAATATTTTGACATTTTTGACGTTTGGCTGATCTTCAGGTAAGACAAAGCTAACAAGTTAGTATGTTTTCTATTAATATTTTTCCCCATCCTATAATTTCTAAATGTGTTAGAGAAATGATTAGCATTTCAGGTTTATCATTTATGTTCTGGAGTTTCTCATAAATCAGTCTGCTTGTGTAAGATGTGCTCTAATTGAAGCAGGACACTGGGGTGTTGTGGAAACGCGGTTTGGATTGACATTGGTAGAGTCGTTCTGTATAGGGACGAACTAGAGCATAGAGGAGACAGTCTGACAATGTTTGCATGTGAGCAGCAAAGAGGATTACATCCAAAAGCCTGAGTGCCTTTTCAGGCCTGACGTAGGGCCCAAGGTCAAGGACTCTATGATCGTTGCATGTGGGACTGGGAACATTGAATGTTGCACTCCATTGTATTAAACAGAAACTCAACCCCCTGCAGGTGTGTAACACTACTTTAGTACCTCTATGATTTTGTATTTTCCCTAAACAGTGTTCTGTTGTATCAATGACAGAGGCTACAGGGTTAGTTCACCCCAAAGTAAACATTGGGTCATCACTTTAACTCACCTTTATGTCATTCCAAACCTATATGACCTTACATTTCTGTAAAACACACAATGAGACGTTTCACAGAATGTTTAAGCTGCTTTTTGTAGTCCAGTTTTGGTTAAACTCTTCCTTTAAACAAGTGTCTGTCTTTGGTGAATCATGGAAAATAACCTACAAAACAGTACAAACAATTTAGTCATTCTAGGTTAATGTAGGTCATTGATGCAACATACTGTACAAAAAAAAGTGTCATAAGCCTGCATTGTGGACACTTACTCAATTCAAGCATCTCTGTGGTAAATAAAGGATTTGTCTGATGGGTGTTGCACTCAGGTCAAGGATAAAGTTGTCTACAAGTCAAAAAGTGCTCCTTGTTGGATTAATGGTTTATGGTCATCAAAAAAAAAAAAAAAAAGAACAAGCTGTCCTAAGTGTGCTTTAAACAGAGCACTTTTGTACTGTAGATCTTCTCTAACTTCCTTATTTTAAGAGTCATGTCAGTTCATGTTGACTTCCTCTCTTGTGTACTATCTTAGCCAATGACATCCATAAATTACTCAATAAAACATTAATCTGTTAGTCAAACCATAAAATAACAGGACCGCCTATATCCTGTTTTTCTGCTGACAGTTTGTTCACTCCAGTGAGATGTTTAAATGTATATTTAGTGCAGTTTACATTCAGTTTATGAAATGCACCAGCAAGGTCACCTTGATGCAACCTTGGGTGTACATTTAGAAAAATGGTGTCTGCAAAATGCATAATATGATTTGAGTTGCTTATTTAATATAAACTGTTGCATTGAATTGTGTTTAAAAACATTGTAATGTAACGTGACAATTTTTTTCATAAAACCATTTTTACATAAATAGTTGCACTGAATTTTTTTTTGTAATGAAACATATTTATTTATTGTTTATTTGTTTGTTTGAAAAATTGCCCCTTGTAAAATCATTTTGTGTAAATAGTTTTTTAGAAGTTTTTTTTAAAGTTTTTTTTCTTTTTCGTAAAATTAATATTATGTAAACTGTTGATTGATTGTAGAATTATTCTTAAAAATCATTCTTTAAAAAACATTCAAACCCATTATTTAATTACATTACATTGTAATTGTTTTTTTTTTTTTTTTGTAAAAATCACGCTTGCGCAAATGATTGCATTGAATCATTGAACCATTTTTTTTGTGTGTGTGTGTAAAAGTAGGTGCATTGAATTGTTCTTCCAATAAATATTATGTAAACGATTAATTATAGAATTGTTCTTTAAAATTATTCTAAATTGTTGCGTTGAACAATTTGTAAAACCATTCTTTAAGTTCTTGTACTAAATCATTCATAAAACCATTGTAATTACATTGTAATTGTTTATTATTAAATTATTGCATCCTAAAACCATTTTTATAGAATTATTCTCAAAATCATTCTTTCGTAAGTTGTTGCATTGAATCATTCATTGAATAATTCTACTGCAAAATTACGCTTTTTAGTAAAAATCTTGAAGTTATTGCATTGAATTGTTTGTAAAATTATTGTTTTATAAATACTGTGTAATTTTCATTAAATCAATTTTGATTATACAGTTGTTCTTAAAAATTCTCACGTAAATTGTTGCCTTGAATAATTTGTAAATAATAATGTGATTTTTTTTTTCCATACTTTATGAATCCTTCATAAAACCATTCTTTTGAAAGTTGTTGTATTGAATTATTAATAAAATTAATGTAACAAAATTACACAACATTACATTGCGTAAATTATTGCATTGAATCCTTTGTAAAACTTTTTCTGTGTGAAAATAGTTGCACTGAATTTTTCACCAAATCAGTCTCATGTAAATCATTGATTATAGAATTCTTCTTAAAATCATTTTTAAGTATTTTTAAAGTATTTTTTATGTTATTGTTGCATTGAATTGATTGTAAAACCATTCTTTAAATTGTTGCATTGAATTTTTCATGAAATCAATCTTGAT
The DNA here is from genome assembly GCA_019740295.1 of Labeo calbasu. Classification (NCBI taxonomy): domain Eukaryota; kingdom Metazoa; phylum Chordata; class Actinopteri; order Cypriniformes; family Cyprinidae; genus Labeo; species Labeo calbasu. Next base: position 21,095 of record JAHKKF010516071.1, read on the forward strand.
TATGTCATTGTTATTAAAAACTATTCTTACGTAAATTGTTGCCTTGAATAATATTTTCAACTGAAGTTATAATACCATTATAATTACATTGTAATTGTTTTTTTGTTTTTGTTTTTGTTTTTGTTTTTTTTGGGGGTTTTTTTTGCAAAAATCATGCTTGCATTAAGTATTGCATTGAATCTTTCATAAAACCATTCTTTAGTAAGTTGTTGTATTGAAATGTTAATAAAACCACTGTAATGCAAAATTATGCTTTTCATGTTTATGTAAATTATTGCATTGAATCGTGCAATGAATTGTGAAAGTGGTTGCATTGAATTTTTCCTCACATCAGTCTTTTGTAAACAACTGATTACAGAGGTGCTCTTAACCCTTCAGTCACTCCCATTTGTGAACACATATGATTTTGATGTACATTTTCCATGGTAATGCAATGTCTGATTTTAAAATGCCTTTCAAAGGATGAATTTGGAGATTTTAAGTTTTGAGCTGATATATCATTTCTCATAGGGAAAAAGGCAATGAAGAAAGTCTTTTGTGACAAAGGTCAGAACTCAGGTTATGATGTAGATTTTTTTAAGTGGCACTCTTGATATATATTAATCTATTACTTTTCCTACATAATTTCTAACACAAAAATATGGTAAAATATCTATTAGGAATCTTAGACCTTTCCAACGATGTATAGTTTGTCATGATTAGATTAGAATTTATTTGTAATATGGTGAAGTAAACTGTTAAAGGGTTAAAATCATTCTTACCTAAATTATTGCATTCAATCATTTGTACAACCATTGATTAAACAAATAATAATAAATTTAATGCAAAATTAGGTGTTTTGTAAATATCATGCTTGCGTAGATTTTTGTGAAAACAGTTGCACTGACTTCTTAACTCAATCTTAAGTAAATTGGTTATAAAATTTTCTTTTGTTATATTGAATCATTCACAAAATGACTGTAACTAAAATTACGCATTAAAACCATTTTGTGTAAATACACTGTAAAAAACACAATTTGTTGAGTCAGCTTAAAATAATTTGTTACCCTGCTGCCTTAAAATT
>JAHKKF010516072.1:0-79657 GCA_019740295.1 Labeo calbasu
ATATAAAGGTTAGGGTTAGGGTTTCTCATGCACAACTGCTAGCTGAGTGCAATTTAGCCCCCTACGATAATTTGTCACAATATGACGCACAATATATCAGTATGATATCGGTTATCGGCCCAATATTTTACTGTGATTTTTATTTTAAATATAAAGGTTAGGGTTTCTCATGCACAACTGCTAGCTGAGTGCAATTTAGCCCCCTACGATAATTTGTCACAATATGACACAGAATATATCGGTATGATATCGGTTATCCGATATTTTATATTTTACGATATTTTACTGATTTTTTTTTTTTTTTTTACATAAAGGTTAGGGTTCGGGTTTCTCAAGCACAGCTGCTAGTTGAGCGCAAGTTATCTGTGAAAAAAAAAAACAATTCTTAAGTATTTATTTAAATATATATTTTTTTGTTGTTTTTCTCATGTATAGCTGTACAGGACTTTTTCAGATTTTCTTTTTATTCTTCATTACATTCTTAAATGTGGAAAAATATTTGTAAAATATTGTGCCAATAACTGTATCAAAAAGGTTTTTTAATATATATATATATATTTTTTTTTTTTAATTTATTTATTTATTTATTTATTTTAATAAATATAAACATTAGGGTTAGGGTTTCTCGTGCTGAGGGCAATTTAGGCCCCTACGATAACTTGTTACAATATGACGCACAATATATTGATACAATATTTGTTATATTGGGCCCGATATCTTACTGAGATTTTTTTCCACATTTGAGACTGTCATGAAGAATAAATAGAAAATCTGGGAAAATCCTATAAAAATGTAATCTAGAAATTATCTATCAAATTAACTGCGAAAAATTATTTTCTTACACATATATTTTTAGTAATTTTATAAAATATAAAGCTTAGGGTTAGAGTTTCTCATGCACAGCTGCTACCTGAGCGCAATTTAATCCCTTATGATAACCTGTTACGATATGACGCACAATATATCGATATGATATCTGTTATCAACCCAATATTTTACTGTGATTTTTCAACATTTAAGACTGTAATAAAGAGTAAAAATAAAATTTGGAAAAATGCTAGAAAAACAGAATTTTCAACAAATTATCTTACTAAATTATCTGCGAAAAATATAAATATAAAGGTTATAAACGGTTAGGGTCATGCACAGCTCGTAGCTGAATGTTATTTAGCTCTTATGATCATATGTTACAATATGGTGCACAATATATCGGCATGATGTCAGTTATTAGCCCAATATTTTACTGTGATTTTTCAACATTTAAGACTGTAATGAAGAATAAACAGAAAAGCTGGAAAGAATCCTAGAAAACTAAAATCTATAAATTATCATATTATATTATCTACTTTTTTTTTGGATTATATATTTATTCAAATTATTTTTAAAAATATAAATGTTAGGGTTAGGGTTTCTCCTGCACAGCTGTTAGCTAAATGCTATTTAGCCCCCTACAATAATTTGTAACAAAACAATGCACAATATATTGGTACGATATCGGTTATCGGCCTGGTATTGTACTGCGATTTAAGATTGTAATGAAGAATAAAAAGAATATCTGGAAAAAATCTACAAAACCTGAATCTAAAATTCTCTTATCAAAATATCTGCAAAAAAAAATATTTATTTTTAAACATTTTTTTTTTAAATGTTAGGGTTAGGGTTTCTCATGCACATCTGCTAGCTGAGGGCTATTTAGCCCCCTACAATAATTTGTTACAATATATCAGTACGATATTGGTTATCGGCTCGATATTTTACTGTGATTTTTCCACATTTAAGGCTGTAATGAAAAATACAAATAAAATCTGGAAAAATCCTACAAAAACTGAATCTACAAATGATCTTATCAAAGTATCTGCGAAAAAAATTGTTTTCTTAAATATTTATTTAAAATATAAAGGTTAGGATTATGGTTTCTCATGCACAGCTGCTAGATGAGCAAAATTTTGCCCCCTACGATAATTTGTCACAATATAACGCACAATACATCGGTACAATATTGGTTATCAGCCTGATATTCTACTGTGATTTTTCCGTATTTAAGACTGTAGTAAAGAATAAATAAAAAAGAAAATTGGAAAAATCCTAGAAAAACTGAATCTACTAATTATCTTAATAATTTCTGTTTCTCGTGCACAACTGTTACCTGAGCACAATTTATCCCCATAACTTGTTACAATATGACGCACAATATATCGGTACAATACTGGTTATTAAACCGATATTTTACTGTTATTTTTTCACATTTAAAACTGTAATGAAGAATAAAAAGAAAATCTGGAAAATTTCTAGAAAACAGAATCTACAAATTATCTATTTTTTTACATTACGGTTAGGGTTTTTAATGCACAACTGCTAGCTGAGCGCAATTTAGCCCCCTGCGATAATTTTTTACAATATGATGCACAACATATCGGTATGATATCGGTTATCTGTCCAATATTTTACCACATTTAAGACTGTAATTAAGTATAAAAAAATCTAGAATGACGGAATCAGCGAGATATCTTATGAAATTAACTACAAATATTTTCTTCAAATATTTATTTAAATAATTTCTTTAAAATATAAAGATGAAGTAAACATTGCTCTTTTTTGTGCAGCCCAAAATAACAGGAAAGCTAATACACATTTTTCCACTTTCAAGTCATTATATTTAAAATTCCACTTGATGTCACTAGGAATGCACAGTGGACACCCTCTAATTATCTATTTGATTATGATAGATATTCATTAACAAAAACAAATAAAAGTGACAAAAGAAATCCTTAAAAATCTATAAAAAGCTAATTCTGAATTAATAGATTATTAACAGAAACTCTAATAGTATATAAATAACACTGGAGCAAAAGCTTGATCGTCTCCCATCAAGGTTTTTGCTAAGAGGGACGGTCAGTCAAGAGTTAAGGACAAAACAGAAGCATAAATAACTTATAGGTCCTCTCCGAGAGAACGCTAGTTTACATGAATTACTCTGTAGCCTCTGGCAATCTGCATATCAAGCAGGATTTAGCAAACAAACAACTGGCATATCTGCTTACCATCAACGTAGCGAGGCGGGGGTTGTTGGGACAAGATTTAGGGATAGGCTGTATGGCCAAGAATCACCGCCGGCCACTTTAGCAGATACACACAGAGGAAAGAGCATGTTCGCGAACCACATATTTTCAAAATAGACTATTTGTGGGTTACCTGTAACGGTCTTAAAGAGACAGTTCACCCGAAATGAAATTTCTAATATCATTTACTCACCATCAAGTCCTTTCAAACAAACTTTTTTTTTCTTCCGTAAAACATGAAAGAAGATATTTTGGCAACCAAACAGTTTCAGTTCCCACTGACTTATATAGTATAGACGAAAATAAAATTCAGTGGAAGTCAATGGGAATCAAAACAGTGTGGTTGCCAGATTTCTTGAAAATATTTTCTTTTATGTTCTGCAGAACATAAGTTTTGGAACGAAACAACATTGGCCTTCACTGAAAAAATACAAGCATCATACAGGTTTGGAACGACATGACGGTAAGAAAACAATGCCAATTTACATTTTTAGATGAACTGTCCCTTTAAGAAAAAGCCCTGAATAATTAGACCAGTTTCAGGTTCACCTGACCCAGATTGGACACATTTCTTTGGGGGTATTTAAGACATGTTCTTGTGTTCGGAAATATCTAGAGCGCAACCGAATGAAGGATTTTGTGATGCTTTTTTAAAAATGTGACACGCTGATTTAAAAACTCCCCAAAAAACATGATGCAACAGCCAAAGATGTCTGTTTAAATGTGTATGGCTACAGACGCAGTGTTTTGAATGTGTTAAATTTAGAAGACGCACCTTTTCCTGAGAGGATTTTACAGTGCAAACTGTAAAAGCTAACGTGCGCCACACTGTCAGCATGCTAATTAGAGCACCACCGCTGAAATATTAAAACCAAAATATACATTCATGAAAAAATAGAGAGCTAGTCAACCACCATGTCCTATTCCTAGCAGGCAAACACATGAACATAAAAACACGCCTGTAGTTCTCAGACTCTTCAACAAACACCTACTACCTTATTCGCAGTTGTCTCATGGGATGACAACACTGGTAAGTGAAGCTGATGCAATGATGTCACACATGCAGCAAGTCTGTGTACATGTGCGCGCGTGTTTCTCCCACCCCACAGTGCGACGGGGAAGTTGTGATATATTCTCAACAGGCCTGGATGACATGTGTCACATTTTGATTGCCCCCTCCTTCATCTTTTTTTTTTCTCCTTTCAGGCTCAAATGTTCTCCTGGGGGTAAAAATATGTGTGGGTGTGTGTTTGACATAGTGGCACTAAATCGAATGTTGGATACTACTTGTCGTTGGCTTCTCATTTGAAACTTTTTACTTTGAGGCTTCTTACGTAAAGGTTTCAACGGTCAGCAGCTATAGACATCTTTGAATGTGTATATTATATTTCTACTTCAAATTTCTTGAACCTCTGTCATCAGATGGATGTATAAAAATTCAACCATCATGTCAAATTGAGAATAAGAGGAAACATAAAATACTAAGAAATTCTGAAATTTTGAAAATTACCTAACATTAAATTACCGATGATATAATTTATCATGGAAAAAAAGTAATTAAATTGTTATACAAACTTAAATTGTTATAATTCAGGAACAAATACATTTTGTAATATGATTTTCCATGGTAATGCAATGTCTGCTTTTAAAATGGATTTCAGAGGATGAATTTTGAGGTTTTTAGCTTTTTTAATTCTCTGGTTTTCTTTTTTACTTGTGTTTTATTCTTTGTGAAGCACTTTGGTCAACCTTGGTTGTGTTTAAATGTGCTTTATAAATAAATGTTGTTGTTGTTGTTGTTAAATGATTTGTAATTTCTGATGATTTTTAAAACGTGATAGGGAAAAAGGCAACGAAAAAGACTTTTTGTGACAACGGTCAGAATGATGTAGTTATGATGTAAATTTCTGAGGTGCACTCTTGGCATAAATTAATCTATTACTGTTCCTACATAATTTGTAATAAAAAAAGCAGTGGTAAAATATCTGTTTAGGAGTCTTAGACCTTTCCAATGATATACAGTTTGTCATGTTTAGATTAGGATTTATTTGTAATATAGCGAAGTAAACGTAGGTGTCCTACTGAGGGAACAGTGACAGTTCAAAGGTTAACGATTTTGGTAAAATTAACCAAAAATAATAATCTAAAGTTCTAGAGGAATATAAAGCAAAAACAAACAAACAAACACTAAATAAATACATTTTGGAATGTAATGTCAAAATAAAAATATAATAATTTATAAAATAAAGCAAAGCAAAAAATAAAAAAAAACAAAAAGCAAAGTGAAACAAAGTAAAGCAATACAGAACAATACCAAAACGAAAAAAACACAAAACAAACCAAAACAAAACCAAACCTAAAAAGAAGAAAAAAAAAATGACATGGACATCTAACTAAATTTCCCGGCACCCACACAAAAACACTGTCATTTTTTAGAANAAGTGAAACAAAGTAAAGCAATACAGAACAATACCAAAACGAAAAAAACACAAAACAAACCAAAACAAAACCAAACCTAAAAAGAAGAAAAAAAAATGACATGGACATCTAACTAAATTTCCCGGCACCCACACAAAAACACTGTCATTTTTTAGAAAAAAAAAAAAAAAAAAAAGATATAAAAAATAACGGTGGTTCCATATTTCCATCTGTGATGCCAAATTACCTAACAAACAAAAATTATAATATTATGTCAAAATAAAATAATAAAACAGTAAACTATAGTCATTTCTAAAATAAAGCAAAGCATAGTATAAAACCAAAACTAAATAGCAAAATAAAAAACAAAGCAAAAACAAACAACACAACACAACACAAAACAGAGAAAAACAAATCAAAAAACAAAAACAAAACAAACAAAAAACAACAACAAAAACAACATGGTGAACCACCCAGACAGACTTTGTCATTATTTAGAGGTAAAAAAACAAACAAATGAACAAACAAACAAAAAGACATCTTTTTTTCAAATACATTTCTTCCCCATCAAATTTCCACAGATTTCCATGTGTGATGCCAAGTTACTAAACAAACAAATAAATAATAATAATAATATAAAATGTAATGTCAAAATAAAATTATGAAACAGTAAAATATATTAGTTTATAAAATAAAGCAATCCATAGAATAAAACAAAACAAAAATCAAAGCAGAGCAGAGCAAAAAAAACCCAAAACAAAAAACAAACAAACAAAACAAAAAATGCTATTTAAAAAATAATGTCACTGATTAAATGTTTAAAAAAAGGGGGAAAAGGCACAAAAGCAACGTTGCTGGAGTCATATTTCCATCTGTGATGCCAAATTAATAAAAAAACAAATAAATACTATAATATGTACTATCAAAATAAAAAAGCTGTAAAATATAATAATTTATAAAATAAAGCAAAGCATAGAATAAAACAAAAAAAAGCAAAGTGAAAAACAAAGCAAAAAACAAAGCAAAACAAAACCAAACAAAAACCAAACAAAACGTTATCAGAAAATAATGTCAGTACTTAAATGTTCAAAAAAAGGAAAAAAGGTACAAAAGCAATGTTGCTAGAGTCATAGTTTCATCTGTGATGCCAAATTAATGAACAAACAAATAAATAATATAATACGTAATGTCAAAATAAAAAAATAAAAACTGTAAAATAACATAAAATACAGCAAAACACAAAATAAAACAAAAAAAGCAAAGCAAAGCGAAACAAAAAAAACAAAAAAAACACAGCAAAACAAAACAAAAACAAAAATTGCTATAAAAAAATAATGTCACTATTCAGAGGCCCAAAAAAGGGTAAAAAAAAGGCACAAAAGCAATTCTTCTGGTCCCACATTTGCATTAACCTTGATCTCTGTGCATCCAAGTTTCTTGCAGGTTACTTGAGGAGATGTCTGTCTGGCAGCACAGCAACAATATGTCATTGTTATACCATTCACTCTGGCTGTGTACGGCCGTGAAGACTACTGTCGGCCCTCCTTGTGTGTTTTGTGCTTTGAATGCCGTCGCAATTGCCAGCCATCCCCAGAAGCACACAACCCTCAATGGAAACGCTCTCGCTGCACCCCGCTATGTTTATTTTTGTGCGTCTGGAATACTTTTGTGCAGCTGGGCAACAATGACTCACTGGCTTTTTGCGTAAATGGAGCAGTTTGGAAAAATTGAGAGAACAAATGAATTGACATTTGCTATCACTGCATCCCCAAGCCCCGCGCTGAAAGCATCGGATCAATGCTTGCAAATGTCCCCGGGGAGAAGTACCATGAAACGGCTCAAAGCCTGATCTTAAAAGGCTGGGTTATCGACTGATTTCTGCTCCAAAGGCTTTAGCTCTCTGTCTAAAACATACGGCTTTAGCTTTGACTGGCATGGTGGCCCTCTTAAAGAGGTGAGGCGAAAGGCTGGCAGCCGACTTACCCCCGGCAGTGTCTTCTGTTCGTGGAGGGCGTTCTGGGCTTTGATGGCCGACTCGCGGGCGCAGTAGGTGAGGAACGCGCAGCCTGTGTGACAAAAAGGAAAGGAGACTTTCAATGACTTGGATAGACAGTGGTCTCCAACTCAATACTGCCTGATATCGACGGGTGGCCAAAGTCATTTCAAGTAACCAAACAACTAACGGTGGCCAGACAATCAGGACAAAAGCATTTACATTTATTCATTTACAGCACACACTTTCATGCAAAGTGACTTTCAAATGGGGTTGTAAGGAAGAACAGAAATACAAATGCTGCTTGAACCTACCTAAGGTTTTGACTTGTTTACTAAAAAGTTTTCTAAAAGGGTTAGACCAGACTAGACTTAAACCAGCTTGGTCTGGTTTAACATGGCTTAATTCATATTAATAAAAGCACAAACTGTGCTGAAGATAAACATTATCAAATTCAGGGAACACAAACCTGTTTCATGATTTGAAACAATGTCACTCATTAGAACATGCAGAAACTAAGTAACTAATTTCTATTTTACGATACTTATTTATTTTTTATATTTTTTTTTATGCCTGTATTTGGACAAGACAGTGTAGATCAGACAGGAAAGCATTGGGTGAAGAGAGAGGGAAGTGGGACCGGCAAAGGACCATGAGCCGGGATTCGAAGTCGGGTCACCGTGAGCGCAATTGCACTGTACGTTGTCACACTAACCGCGAGGCTATTGGTGCGGACCGATACTTATTTTGTTAAGGAAAAATGACTGGAAAAGTGTAAAGAATTCAAAAACAAAGCATTTGTCATGTTCTGATCATAAAAAGTCATTTAAAACCACAGTTAATGGTTTCTATAACTTCCGCTTAGGAGCAAAAATCTGCCATTAAACTTAAAAGAAAGATTTGAAATTCATCATGATAATTATCGATATCAACTGATATGAAATTTTTTGCCATATCACCCAGCCCTACTTCTAAAAGTTCTGAAGGTTTCTGAAGTTCTCTGAAAAAATAAATAAATAAACAAACATAAAAGCGATGTTTCTGATGCCATATTTGCATCCGTGATGCCAAATATGTTCATCTTGGTGCCTCAGAGTTTCCTGAAAGTTACTTCTTGGATTTATTTATTCATTTGCTTCTAGAAATGTCTTCAGATTTCAGAAGATGTTAGTCAGTTCCACCACTGAGGAACACTGAAAGTGACGGTTTCTGAAAGTTATCTTGTTTGATTCATTTACCACACCTGAAAATAAATCTGGGAAAGCGGCTGCAGACCCTAGATGGTCCTGTATGCAGGCATCAAAGCTTTGAATCATAGAGCAAAAGGAACTGGTCCTCATTTAATTCAAGATTTAAGTCCACCCACAACATTATGCTCCTATCGAGTATCACCGCTCGCCAGCACAGGAAAAACGAGCCAGCACAAAGCCTCCGCGTCCCTTACAATGACAGGGCCAGAGGTGCCGTGAGGAGTCCCTGCAGACAAGCTAAATACAGACAGTCTATTTTCTAACATGGGGGAGCCTGTCCAGTCCGCTTTACACTGGATGTGCCCGTGTGTGTGTTTCTACGTACGTGTGCTGGTGTGTGTTTGAGCAAGCCCATAGATCAGCCAGCCGTCCCTGTCCGAGACTCTCGGGCCGGCTGGAATAAGCCCTGACTACCCTTGACACCCTGACAGAGAGGCGAACAGTGGCGGAGAACTAGGAAGAGAAACTTCGAGTCTCTTGGGTCCCCAGACAGAGATGCGAATTCACAAAAACATGCATATATACGCACCCGGTTATATAACCCTTCTGCCGCAGGTTATCAGAGAGCAGGAGACTTTGCAAGAAGAAGATCCCTGAGCCCATTAGTTTTTATGACATTAACAGTGCAAACTGGTAGACGTATTTACATTAAAGCAAGTCTTGGATTTGCCCGATATAACAGACTCGCTGGCAACAATCAAACTGCGATGTGAGGATCACAGTTTTGTAGTTGTGAAAGTAACTTCAAAGCAGTCAGTCGTCTCGTTTTCTCTGCCTTGTCACCTTCTCTTTCTTCACCCATGTTCAACTGCACCGGAATAAACACTGTGTGTTTATACTCCTTAAAGATGAAGTGTAAGATGAAGTAACGGAATTGCTAAAATTGATCGTTTCAAACAGGTTCCCGAATACTCCATTCTAGGGGTCTGAGTGTCTTTTTGTCTCGGCTGGTTTATATAAATGAATAAATAAATATGACATTAAAACTGCCGGTAAGTGGCGGCAGGTCTCTCTCTTAATGAGTGTGAGTCATTGAATAATTCATTCAAATGATTTGCTCAAATCAACTAATTCATTTAGAAACGAAGTAACTGTCTTTATGAACGGATCACTAAAACATTGGCTCAAATGATTCGTTCAAAAATTGATTTATTCAGGAATGAATAAAACACCACAGTAGGGCTGTCACAAACAATTATTTTGGTAATCGAATAATCGGTCAAACATTTTGACGATTAATCAATTAATCGGTCTAAAATTTGACGATTAATTGAGTAATCGGTCAAAATTCTGACGATTAATTGAGGTGAATAATCAGGTGTTTATTCTGACAGTTAATCGAGTAATCGATTGATTATTTTAACGATTAATCGTTACAATCCAATCGTTAGAATCTAACGATTAATCGAGTAATCGGACGATTATTCTGACAATTAATCAAGTAATTGGATAATTCTAATTACATTTCTGTGATAATAAAAATAATAAAAATAGACTTTTGTCACTTGTGAACAACAGCCTTTAAAATGACTTAAATACACATATAAAAACAATGAGGCAAAAATAAATAGTTCAAATAAAGTATTAAAAGCAAGTAATCAGATGGTTTTGTTGAACTGTTTAACTGTTCATACATAACGTATTATAAACAATAGAGCTTTAAAACAAATGCCTGCAGAGGGCTCCAACAGCCTAACAATGGTTTTCACACTTTGCTGCGCAATCTAATGCTTGTTCAATATTGACTAAACATTTCATTCAAATGTCCACTTTATCTTATATATTCAGCCACTTCTTTATGATAGAAATGCTATAGCCACTCATTTCTTGAACGAGAACATTTGGAAATCAAAACATGCAAATTCAGACAGAGGGATGAAACTTTTATTTTGAAGTCGCAGTTAACAATTAGGATATTTAGAAAGATAATATTTTATTCTACTGTGTTGGCATAGGTTTATACTAGTGTGTTTTCTTTTTAAAACGCATAACTTTTGCCATGGTTACGCCTGTCGTTTACACTGCTCCGGCATTTTTGGCTCTCGAAAATGGAGACTTTTAAAAAACAACCTGCAAATGTTTTAGTTTGAAAACTCTGGGGTCGCATTTCGGCCTTGGTTTACGCTATTGCGTTGACACTTTAAAACAGCGTTTTTTGTACTTACAGTATGAATTGCTTCCTTCTCGTAGAAGATATAGAGTACCAATGTGTAAGCTAAATCGATATAAGAAATCCTTTGCACCTGTATCAGTGTGTTTATTGAACAAGGGTTTATATTGATTTTACTTTGAGTTTATCTTGTTTTTATGTATTTATTGTATTACTAATTGTTTATTGTATGTTTGCAACAACATTTAGTCCACAACAAATTTCCTTTTGAGGACAATAAAGTATACTACTATACTACTACTTTTTAAAATTAAAACGATCCTCGTCTACACTGGTGTTTTCACTGCGTTTGTGAAGCGGTCTACACTACACACCCGAAAACGCATGTCACATGACCATTCAGGCTGCATACGTCATCAAGTGTGTCTTATTTAAGAGAAGTAACCGTAATAAAATTGACTGTTATTGCATGAGGTGTAAAAATATTGCAATTTCTTTGAGCCTCTACAATGAGATGCAACAAATGAGCATGACATTTACACTAAACAACAACCCCGGAGTTTACAAACTAAAATGGGGTCTGTAGCATTTTCGAAAGTCTTGAGAGTCAAAAACGCCGGAGTAGTGTAAACAACAGGTGTAACCGTAGCAAAAGTTATGCATTTTAAAACAAAAATGCACTAAACATAGCCCAGTGTAAACGTATCAAAACTGAGTCTTTTGAAAACAATGGTATAGCTGCCCATAGATATGTATAGATGCCCCATTTGACCACTCCAAGCACTTAGATGCGTCCACCATCTTGGAACGGTGAATTTGACGTCATTTCTGTGGCTCATTTCTGAGGCTCATTTAAGAAAAGTAAACATTAAATTGTAAAGTAAAAAAAGGAAAAACAGTTTATTTACACCCCAAGGAATAACAGTCAATTGTATTACGGTTACTTCTCTTAAATAAGACATCCTTGATGACGTATGCAGCCTGAATGGTCATGTGACATGCACTTTCAGTTGTGTAGTGTAGACGGAAATTGTTTCTGAAACGCAGTGAAACCGCAAGTGTAGACGAGAATCGTTTTCATTTTAAAACACTGTTTTAAAACAAAAACGCACTAGTGTAAACAGGGCCTCAGACTCACAGAATACGCAAAGATGAAGTTCAAGACGGTTCGCGCATGTACAGTAAATGATAACTGTGTGTGTGCAGTAGCATTTACTGTAAACAGAGTCACTCTGAGATGCACGTAACCTACACGCATGTAAGTAAAGCGCATATTAAACCTGCAGCACATAAATTTATTTAACTGAATAACAGCAGTTGTAAACTGACAATAGCACTATGCTTTATTATGATTTTTAAATGATTTCATGCAGTCTTTGAAAATGGTCTAACAATGCTTTTCAAGGATTCTGGTCCATAAAATGTACCATATTTTTGGTATTTTGCTGTTTATCGACATGGTTAAAATGCAATGTAGGATTTTTTTTTATATTCAAGTACTCAAATTTATTAGAGGAATCATGACAGCAAAACAGAAAAAAAAGACAATTATGTCAAAAATGTACTTAATATGAATTTCTTGTTTGTTGAACTGTTGTATATAATCAATACAGTACGACTGTGACCACGCACGGATATTTTGGAACGGCACTCTTACTTGAGTGATTGCCTAAATATATCTTATAAATATAAAAAACCTTCTTTTAAAATTTCATTTCTTGAATTACACTCTTAAAAATAAATGTGATTTACAAGGTTCTTCATAGTGATGCCACAGAAGAACCATTTCTGGTTCCACAAAGAACCATTTAGTCAAAGGTTCTTTAAAGAACCATCTCTTTCTTACCTTTTTATAATCTGAAGAACCTTCTTCCGCCACAAAGAACCTTTTGTGGGACAGAAAGGTTTTTCAGATGTTAAAGGCTTTTTATGGAACCATTTAGACAGAAAAGGTTCTTCTATGGCGTCGTGAAGAACCTTAATTTTTAAGAGTGTGGATATTCGAACTATATTGTAATAGAGTGTTTTCACGACGTATCATCAATCATCAATCATATTGCTTGCATGTTGTGCTGATTATTGAGGTTGAAAATAGTCAATTATTGTCATGTTTTGGGCTGTACTAATAGGTCGGACCGGGAAAAACATTTGGAGTGCTATAGAATGCCAAATCAAGGAGTGTAAAAAAAACGTCTGAGGAACAAAAGGCGTTTCTGGTTGGCTAAGTCCTTCCCTATATGATTTAGCAGCTTCCACATGCTTTTTACGTGGTTTAGACAGCATAAATTGGCAGAACAACATATTCAGTGCAATCTGTGCTGTTCACATCTGAGTATTGCCAAAATGGGCGTACATAATCAATAATGCTCTCACATTGTTAAAATAATTTTGAAATTATTGTAGACAATAAATATCGCACACCCCTACTTGACTACAGATTTTAGTCAGAGTTACTTGCTGAAAACATAAATGGTGGTGGAGAAAGCGGGCAATTCAATATGTCATGCTTTCCTGGTAGGTCAAAGGTATTTTTCAATGTTTTGTCACTATAGCCTTGGAGTTCAGTCCGTTGTACCCTTGTTTTCGTTAGCGTCCAACTAAATGAGCCTTTTACTCTGGCTAAGGTCAACAGATGTCAACTTAAAGGACAGCAAATATTAATGGTTAAATGCTAATAACTAATCAAAACCCACTATGTGAGGGACCTGGGGTCATGAACGGTTAATAAATGAGACTTGGCCAAAACATTGTTCTCTCAAAATGACTTGCTGGGACAGACAAACAAGCAAGTCACTTGTGTTCTGTGATATTTATTATTGTATCAATCCAACTAACCCTGCAGTGCTTTCAAATACATCAAAGCTTTGTTATGTCTCAAATCCTCCCGCCAAGACGGGCTCTTTTCAATCTGTGCCGAACATCTGATCTTGCAATTTCTCATGAACCAAATTGGATACATTCACAATGCAGAATATCCAGAGTAAATTAGTTGCCCCACTAACATTAGCAAAAGAATAATGCGAGTGTGTCCGTGAGAGAGAGAAAGTGACAATAAAACAGATAGCGAGGGAAACATTTTAATTCGAAACCTCTCACTTTAATGCATAGTGCGATTGCAACCCATAGGCACCAACGAATTCATAATTGGAATCCAAACACGTACAAATTACTGCCCTGCTGTTGCATACCAGGCGCGCAATTTTGGGCTGCATGATGAAATTATTTGAAACTCGACATAAAAAGATCACGCATGGAAACGGCTGACGCAGCACCCGGAGGACGGAGTGTGGAAATGATCTACCGCATTGTTTGATAACAATCTGTATTGTTTGATCAAATGCGATTTAAAAATTAACAAAGGAAGCTGCACGGTTAGTAGGGAATGGATTTTACTTCAAAATTAGAGCTAATATAATCCTTTTTCTATATGGAGGTGAATAGTTTGTGATAAAACGCTTCACTGAATGGGAATATAAATAGAGCGAGGTGCAAAAACCTGACATCACATTGAAATTCTGTTTTTTTTCCACATTTAAACCTTGGAACAAATACAAATTTTGGACATAAAGTGTTATGTACAATGAAAATGAAATATTCTGCACTGTTTAAAGTGTGTAAATTCATTGTTTTTATACAGATGTTATACAGATGCTATATCTAAAAAATGCTATTTTTGGCCAATAAAATATTTATCGGAAATATTACAATTAAGTCAAATGTAGCTATTGCCAACCAAGCTGTCCCTCACTCTTCTGAAAATCTGCAATTTTTTCCAATTTAATTCCGGAAATAAACACAATTTGTGACATTAATAAAATGTTAGAAATGTTGGGGGAAAATAATGCACTATTTATAGTGCTTTAATCAATTGTTTTTAATTTAATTTTCATTCTAATATATATGACATTTCTCTAAAATATTATAACTAATTAAGTCAAATGTAGCTACTGCCAACAAAAAATTGCACCAGTCTTCTGAAAATCTGGGATTTTTTTCCCCCAATTCAATCTTCGAAATAAATGCAATTTTCATATTTTGGAAATTCAAAAAAAATCATGATCCAAGAAATACTAAATATTCTAGCATAATTTATAGTGCATTAATGAACCGCTCTAAAAAAATTCTCTAAAATATTAGAATTAATTAGATAATTTTAAAAATTTAAATGTCATTTATTTTTTTAATTAAAATTAAATTTTTAATAATACAAAATGAGGAGCATTTCGATTAGTGGTTTGGATGTGTTTTGAAGTAATTTCTCCTCAATCCCAAAAAAAAAACAAAAAAAAAAAGTAAAATGTTGCTACTGCCAACATCTGAAAAAAAATCACTTTTTCCCCCATTTAATCCTGAAAATAAATACAAATGTAAAATTTTGGACATGGAGATAAAATATTCTGCACTATTTCTTATTCATGAATTAACTGTTTCAATTACATTTTTATTATGTTATGCTGATATTTAAAAAAAAAACCATATATATATATATATATATATATATATATATATATAACATTTAGTTAAAACATCATAATTAATAAAAAATTAAGTAAAAAATTTGGTTTGTTAACATTAGTTAATGTATNTTGGACATGGAGATAAAATATTCTGCACTATTTCTTATTCATGAATTAACTGTTTCAATTACATTTTTATTATGTTATGCTGATATTTAAAAAAAAAAACATATATATATATATATATATATATAACATTTAGTTAAAACATCATAATTAATAAAAAATTAAGTAAAAAATTTGGTTTGTTAACATTAGTTAATGTATTAGCTAACATGATCAAACAATGAACAATACATTTATTACACTATTAATCTTTGTTAATTTATTGTTTGTTCATGTTAATTCACAGTACATTAACCAATGTTAACAAACACAACTTGTGATTTTAAAAATGCATTAGTAAATGTTGAAATTAACATTAAGATTTATAAATACTGTAGAAGTACTGTTCATTCTTAGTTCATGTTAATGAATGTAGTTAACTAATGAACCTTTTTGTAAAGTGTTACCAAAATTTTAATACTACAAACTGAGGAGAATTTTCACAAGTAATCTTAGCCTTTTAGATGCCTTGTGAAATAGCTACTCCTGACACATGAAAGTCAAATGTAGCTACCGCCAGCAAAAACGTGCCTCTCTCTTCCAGGACAAAAATGACATCTAACCCCCATGCTAATAAGCAATCACACAGACAGAGGCCCATGAGGCCCGCGGGTCTGAGGAATGGCGTAGCGCTTCATGGGGAGGTAGAGAGGCATAGCAGTAATTAAGCAAGCTGAACTGAAGGTGCCGCTCCCTCCCTCCACTCCTGACAGCCCCCATTTGCTGTTTTTTTTTAATAGTAAAAGCTAAGCCCGTCGCACCACTGTTCCTGCCCCCCCCCTTATAATTGTGTGCAAGCCCTGAACTGTGAGGTGCCTGTTAAGTGCGAAGGTCTTGCCGCTAAATCTGCTTCCGTGCTCCCATTCTCCACGTTCTCGCCTGAGCACTTTGCAACTTCACGAGCAGTCCCGTCATTCACACCTCCCACTCTTTCCCAACACGTTCAAGTTTAGCTCTCAGAACAAAGCACTGAACTTTAAACTGCTGTGCTGTTACTTGAAAAAATTGGCTGTGTATTGCTATACTGCGCATAAACATTTATCCATTTTTTTCTCACTGTATTCTATCAGAACGTCAGATCATTGTATCTTTTTAAATTCACAGCAAGTCCTTCAACTCAATAACGAAGAAGGTCATCTAAATAAGCAAAACAAGACAGATTCACACACACTGTAAAAAACAATTTGTTGTGTCAGCTTAAAATAATTTGTTACCCCGCTGCCTTAAAATTTAAGTCAACTCAAAAACGAACGTTTACTCAACTTGAAATGTTAAGTTTTACTGAGTGACAACTTAGATATTTGAGTTGATTTAACTTACAGTTTTAAGGCAGTCGGGTGACAAACACAGCTGTTAAGTTTAACAAACCATTTTTTAGTTTAGTCAACTCAAATATTTAAGTTGTTGCTTAATACAGCTTAACATTTTAAGTTGACTAAAGTTGACCTGAACTTAAAATTTTAAGGTAGCAGGGTAACAAATTATTTTAAGTTGACTCAACAAATCATGTTTTTTTGTTTGTTTGTTTGTTTTTTACAGTGCAGATTTACTTTTGTCTCAATCAAGAAGCCTTGTCATAAGGGCTGGGCGATTAATCGAAAAGTAATCGAAACTGAAATTCAGAACCTTTAACTAACTTAATTTTCCCATGTCGGTTATTTTGATTTTTTTTATCCTGTTTATACTTTCCCATTAAAAACATACCACTGCATGTGTAATTAGCATTATACGGACATGTATGATCTTTGCGCTCACATCTTATGAAGCCTTGCACGTGAGTGTCATGTTTTAAGGTGTGTTCACACCAAAGGCAAAGGGAATAAGCATTACTTGCATCAATAACAACCATTGACGGAGACCATAATCAACCATGAAGAAGATAACTACATTCGTAGTATTGTAGTTTTGCTTTGTACCTGTTGTGGAAGTCCTAAATACGCCGGAAAGCCAAATGCCGACATGTCTGGGTTTACAGCTCTTTGCTGATTGGCTTGCGTGAGATCTCGTCATGCAAATTTTCCACTCGAGTTGAAATTTTTCAGCTTGCGCATAAGATGTGTTTGAGGCGAATATCATGCATTTGTGGCAAACGCACTGCACATTTCAGTGCGAATTCGACTCTATTCGTGTCTTTGCTTTGACTTTGTATGTAATATTCTCGTGCAAATAATTATATTTGTGTTTGGTGTGAACACACCTTAAGATACCGTGTCATATTAACACATACAGCGTCACTCATCAATGTCGGTTCCAGATCAGTGGACCAATCAGAAGACCCCAGAGGCGGAGCAAGCATTGCAAGCTTTTGTTTACAGTAGCAGGTTGACATGGCAGCTTTTGTATTTGACGGCAACATGGCGGAGCAGGCATTCTGCACTGTTCCATGAAGATATTTTGTAAATTTCCTACCATAAATATATCTAAACTTAATTTTTGATTAGTAATATGCATTGCTAGGAACTTCATTTGGACAACTTTAAAGGCGATTTTCTCAATATTTAGATATTTTTGCACCCTCAGATTACAGATTTTCAAATAGTTGTCGACCAAATATTTTCCTATCCTAATAAACCATACATCAATGGAAAGCTTATTTATTCAGCTTTCAGCTGATGTATACATCAGAGTCAGAAAGCTCTTAGATTTCATCAAAAATATCTTAATTTGCGTTCTGAAGATGAGCAACGGTCTTACGGTTTTGGAACAACATTAGGGTGAGTAATTAATGACAGAATTTTAATTTTTGGGTGTACTAAGTCCAAATGTCATGACAACAAGCTTTGTTATAGGACATTTAGTCTAGAAGTCAAGAAAACAACTTTATATGTTTAGCTCAAGAGAAAAAATAACGTATGGCTTTGTTAGATTTCTGTATTATCGTAATGCATCGCAATATACGGATTTGTACAAAGTGTATCATCTTGATTAAATCAAGCATAGTACTTTATGTTGCAGGTAAGAAAAGCTAATAAAACTAATCACAGTGATTAAAAAAGAAGTCTGTACATTGTTCAAATTAAAAAAAAGCAATTTATACAAAAAAAGCAATTTATGTATCTAAATGTTTGCTAAATCTATCTAAATGTAGCATTTGTGCATGACAATGCATAAATGTTTCTCATGAATGAGCTTAGTAATCAAAGTCACTCGCAGTTAACGCGTATCATGTAAAACGCATTAATGCGTTGACTGCCTCCCATGAAAAAAAAACAGACGTTGGCTTGATTTCCTTCGAATCTCTCTCTCAGTCACTGTCCAGACAACAATATTGTCCCTGCCCTCGCCTAATTACTTTGTAATGAGTCTTGTAATATAAGCGGCGCGCTAGCGTAACCTGTAAACCTTAATTAAGGCAGCCACCTTTAAATGTGCTCAACCTCAATGTACCAGAGCAAAACTATACGCACGTCACCTAACATAAAGCTGGAGCTTTAAAATGATATTCTAGAAACCATAAGTTTGATATCACTTGAAAAACCTGATGCAAACAAAATCCACACTTGTAAAAATAGTATAAAAATTGATAAGACTATTGCAAACGTGGATATAAAAAAAACACCTATGGGTACCGTATAGTGGCTTCCTTATACATATGCAAGACTTGTTTGTCATGGCAAGCCTCAAATAGGTCTAGATCAGCTATTGTGTTGTGAATTTGAAATATCGTTGGGTGACATCGTGTCTTGCGGCATGCTGGGAAGTCCTCAGCTAGAAACGCTCTGATGGTGCACCGAGTGCACGAAGGGTACGACGGAACAAAGACACTTCCTCAGTAGGCTACATCTGTTTCTCCTCCTCTCTCTCTCTCTTTCTGTCTTCAGAGGATGGCTGGCATGCGAGCAGTGATGCCAGCAGTGGCAGCTTAACCTATTTTCGGAAATACCACAGATTTCTATTAATAGCCCTGCTGAGCAGCAGGCCTCTCCGCACATCCCTGACGGGTCCCACAAACTCACTGATAACATCCTCTCCCAGATCACCTTTCAGCCATGCTCATGTCGTAGCATCACTTTTCAATACTAAAATAAAAACAACAACCATATTCAATAACGCGCAGGACTGTGGAAGAGATATTGCGATGAAGCAGTCTGGGAAAGATTCTGGAGAACTTCTTCTACAACTTCTACAACTCCAAGTGCATGTGATGCCACAGAAAGAAGATAGTTAAGAAACGTTGCTATACTGACATCTTAAAACTTAAAATTTTACAAATCTTCACCAATTTTTAGTGAGGCACGTTTTTCAACCATTGGGTCGCAAACTATCCTTATGATTGTGTATAGTTGACAATACTCAATACCAAGTGTAGAGAAAACTCTTTCCATATTTACTGTCGATAGCGTCAAAGCATCAATTCGTCATAATGCATGTAATCAAATTTTATGATGTTTTGAGAAAAATTATCTGCCATTGGCTAGTTAAACTAGCTGTGTTTCCATCGCCCTGTTTTTATGCGCATTTTGAAGTATCGCATTAGAAACAAGTGCGTTTTTTGCGTTTCGTCTACTTAATTTATTATATATGAAAATTATTATATTCAGGTTTTTTTTCTACTTTTCTTAGTGGTATTTAGTGCCAGTTTATCAGGAAGTGACGATTTTGTTCTCTTTGACTTGTTGAATGGAAACGGTACTTATTTACAAAAATTTTATGTGAAATTCCAGTTTTGCACCTAAGTTTGGATGGGAACTTTGAATGGAAACCTAGCTAGTGACACGGATAAGTTGTGCAACACTCTTTAAAAAATTTGTAAGAAAATTACGCAAAAAAAAATAAAAAATTGGGATACAACTGGGCTAATTAGGAACTTTAAAAAAAAAGTTGCAGAATTTTTTTCCATAGTTTTTGTTTTAAAAATCAAGGCATCAAATCGTCATGTATCTAATAAAACTTTACGATATTCTGTGAAAAATAATTTGCTATTGGTAAAAGTTAGTCAAACTGACATTGGACAGGTTGCAAAACTATAAGAACATGAACAAAATTACACAAAATAAAAGTAAAAATACAACCCAACTGGACTCATTATCAACTTTTGAAAGCACGAAGAAAATGCTTTTCAGATTTTTGTGCCGTTGAGGTCAAAGCATCAAATCGTCACATATCTTATCAAACTTTGCGATATTCTGCGAAAAATAATTTGCTATTGGTAAAAGTTAGTCAAACTGACATTGGACAGGTTACCAAAGTACAAAAACATGAACAAAATTACACAAAATAAAATAAAATACAACCCAACTGGACTCATTATCAACTTTTAAAAGTGTGAATTTTGTGACGTTGATGCCACTTTTATGTTATTCTGCAAAAAATAACTTGCCATTGGTAAAAGTTAGTCAAACTGACATTGGACAGGTTGCAAAACTACAAGAGCATTACAAAAAATTATGCAAAATTAATGACAATACAACCCAACTGGACTCATTACCAACTTTCAAAAGTGTGAAGAAAATGCTTTCCATATTTTTGTGCCGTTGACATCAAAGCATCAAATCGCCATGTATTTAATCAAACTTTATGATATTCTGCAAAAAATAACTTGCCATTGGTAAAAGTTAGTCAAACTGACATTGGACAGGTTGCAAAACTACAAGAGCATGACAAAAAAATTACACAAGATTAATGAAAAAACAACCCAACTGGACTCATTATTAACTTGGAAGAAAATGCTTTCAGTATTTTGTGTCGCTGACGTCAAAGCATCAAATCGTCATGCATCTAATCAACCTTTACGATATTCTGTGAAAAATTGTCTGTCATTGGTAAAAGCTAGTCACACTGACACTGCACAGGTTGCGCAACACCATAGTAAAAATCATTCAAAAAAAATAAAAAATAAATCTATATACGAGCTGAAAATACACATCATTGTACTCTCGTCAACACGTGTCAAAGACTGACACGTAAGCTTTGCAACATTACGGTTGAACCTCTGGTGTCACATGGTCAGTTTGGTCATGTTCTTACTACCTTTCTGGACCTTGAACACTGTAGTTTTGTTGCTGTCTATGCAGGGTCAGAAATGTCTCAGATTTTATCAAAACTATCTTAATTTGTGTTTTGAAGATGAACAAACATCTTACAGGTTTGTAACAACATGTAAGTTATTAATGACGGAATTTTCATTTTTGGGTGAACTATCGCTAATTTTACATGTTGTTGATTCTTAAACGACTATTACGATAAACAATTTTGATGCTGTGTTGGGTCGTCACTTGATCTTCATCAAAACCAGTTTAGAACCACTGATCTAGCATGCAGGAACTACCCTTTGTGTACGAATACCTAAATACTAATGCAAACCTGATGTTATGCACAGTCTTATCCTGTCAAACTCTCAACATTGTGACGGTGTCTCACATCTGCCCCGCCACACCTCCCCTTTCATATTAAATCCTTTTGTTTCCACCCTCTCCTGTCTGCTGGGGTGGATCTGGCTCTCCCATCCTGTCAGAAGGGCCCGTCACTCCGCCGGTGCCTCCGGATTAAAGGCACCATTTGTTTTCAGTGGTTCTGACAATCACTCCATCTCTCTCAGTCTGTTCATCTATTGTGCTTAGCCTTCTGCCTTACTGTCATTTTTCCCTGTCCACTCCAGCTCTGAGTGTGTGTGTGTGTGTATGTGCGCGCATGGCATTTGTCACAGCTCTCTGACTGACATAATGGCCATGCCCTCCTTCCTGAGATCAAAGGAAGTGGAAAAAGGCTTTTCTGCTCAAATTCCAACAAGGCATTTACATATTTCCAAGCCGTTCTCATCAACGGCAGCAGGATCCTTCTTTCGCTGTTCATTAGTCAACCGTGCTGAGTGTTGATTTATTTTCCTCTCGACAATAAATCTTTAGTTCAGGAAGCTCGAAAAACCAGAGCAACAGTTCAACTGCAGGAAATGTCGGGAAAGAACAGTCACGCCGGTGTATCATACATTTCATTCTCTGTCGTCATTCTCCCTTTGCCTCCATAAAAAAACAGCACCTCTGGACTGACCTTGTAAAAGTTTATTGCGCAAAACAGTAAACAGAAAAGAGTAACTAATAAGCTTTATCCTTTCGAATTGACCTCCATTTTGAAATGGTCCAAGAAAATCTTCCAAGATGATGTGAGTAATTTCTGCACCAATGGCATCACCAAAAAAATAACTTGCTGAATAAAACATCTTAAACCAGCTGGTGTTGGTTGGTTTGCCTGCATTGCAAATGTACAACTGGTTTTTCAGTCTGACCAGCTGGAAAATAGGCAAAATGAGTCTGGGAGACAAGCTAAGCAGCTAAGTAATGCGTAATGAATTGTTTCCAAACAGGTTTTATAAACACTTCCCCCATTTGCTATTGGTCAGCCAAAGAGATTTAAACTTACTCCACTGGTTGTGCAAATGTTAATGTTGTGTTGTTTTTATGCGCATTTTGAAGCATCGCATCAGAAATAAATGATGGAAATTCCATATTTCTGAAAAATTTGCACAAGCGTTTTTACACTCACTCGAGGAGGCTTTTAACTTGTGTGAAAAAGAGTTAATGCAAATAATTGGAGATGGAAACACATTTGCCAAATAACTTCCTCCGTGCACATCAAAAAAGTCATGTGACTTTGTACAATGGGACGGAATAACTTGACTAACCAGTGGACCGATCTCGTCGCACAGCGTGTTATTTCGTGCCAGTTGGTCAGGAAGTGATGATTTTGTTCTCTTTGACTCGTTGGATGGAAACTTATTCGCAAATGTTTTATGCGATATCCAATTTTGCGCATAAAGTTAAAATCACAGCTTTGGACTGAAACAGCTTATGTCAGGTTAGGGTGTGTTTCCCAAAAGCACCGCTAGTACGTTTGCAGGTTTTGTTGTTATATTCAGTTATATTTCAGTTCAGTGATTCAGTAGCCAGGGTTTCATCCAAAGTTGCAAATTCAACTTTGGAATATTGCATAAAATAATTTTCTTCTAACGAGTCAAGGAGAACAAAATCATCACTTCCTGATAAACCGGCACTAAATATCACAAAAAAAGTAGGAGAAGCCACTGAATATAATAGTTTTCATTTATAATGAATTACTTGTGCCTCAGAGTGAGCAGACGAAATACAATAAATGCAGTCATTGCTTTCGGAGGTGGACGCCTGCTGTTTGGGAACACAGTCGTGTTAAGACAGTTCTGGGAGGAAATTATACAGGAATATGTTGACGACAGACTTTGCTCACGCATTTCAAACTGACCATAACATTTTAGTTGCTGTGCAATAAGATTGGTCCGCTGGTTAGTAAGGTTAATTCGTCCCATAGTGCAAAGTCACATGACTTTTTTTGATGTGCATAGAGGAATTATTTCGGCAAATGCGTTTCCATCTCCCATTATTCGCATGAAACATTTTTCGCACAAGTCAAAAACCACCTCACGTGAGCATAAAAACTTTTTGGCATTTCCAACAATTTGCCATTTCCATCACTCATTTCTAATGCGATACTTCAAAAATGTGTATAAAAACAGGGTATGGAAACATTGCTAGTGTTTCTTAAAACTACAGTTCAAAGAAACTTCGCAAAAACCTTTACAAAGTTGCAAAGCGCTAAACTATGCTTTGTAGCACAGTTTGACAAATACAGCAAAACAACAGAGAACACAAATATCCAAGTAGTCCTCAAATGTGATGTTCGTTATTTACAAAAATAATCTGACATTAATCTAATCTCGAACCGACTAATTAGCAGAAGTTATTACTCCACAAACTGTTTGGCGACATTAACAATGAATCTATATTGTTAAAAGAATGTGGTTCAAATGACGGATATGCAACAAAGTTACTATGATTTGGGGAAAATAGCTAGTTAATTTCTCCATCGACGAATCATACTATGTTAGTTAAGCAAGAAGTTATGTCACTGTACAGAAAATGCACCCTCTGGTCAGGACACAAACAAAGTTTTTAAACAAATCTGCAACAGAGTTGCAAATTTTTTTGTGTTTAAAAATTAGGCAACTAATTGTTTACTTGGATTACTTGGTTTACTCTGCATAATAAGCTACACTACCAGTCAAAAGTTTTTGAACAGTAAGATTTTTAATGTCTTTTTTTTTTTAAGAAGTATCTACTGCTCAACAAGCCTGCGTTTATTTGATCCAAAGTGCAGCAAAAACAGTAAAATTCTGAAATATTTTTACTATTTAAAATAACTATTTTCTATTGGAATATATTTTAGAATGTAATTTATTCCTGTGATTTTTAGCATCATTACTCCAGTCACATAATCCTTCAGAAATCATTGTACTACTCAGATTTTCTGCTTAAAAAAACCATTTATTATTATGTTGAAAACAGCTGAGTTTTTTCAGGTTTCTTTTCAGAAATATTTTGTAACATTATAAATGATTTTATCATTGTTTTTTTTTTTTCATCAATTTTAAGCATCCTTGGTAAATAAATGTATTAGTTTCTATAACCTCTTTCCCAAAAAATAAAAATAAATAATAAATAAATAAATTATACTGACTCAAGTTAAGTTCAGATAAATGCTGATCTTTGGATCCTTCTATTCATCAAAGAATCCTCAAAATTACTCAACTGTTCAAAATATTGATAATAATAATAACAAAAATGTTTATTGAACAACAAATCAACTTTTGACTGGTAGTGTTATAAGAAAATATTTTAATTTTAATTTTAAGTTTTTTCTTTTAAATACAGCGTTTAATAGTTAATTTCACTGAATCCTACAGCAGTAGCAGTAGTGTTTTTGATTTAAAGACCGATCTGGTTAAGCAGCAGGGAATCGGGTGGGCTTTTCTATTAGCAAACACAGCAGACATTATGACACGTTTGAAGACCAGCTTATTATCCGCCGTAAAAACGGTCACGAGGGAGAGATTCACAGCATCTTAGAATAGCGCATCAATAATTTCGCTTTTGTCTTTTATGCTCGGTCCACAAAACGGACATGTTACGGAAGGTCACTGAACCTCTTTCCACCGAGGGTTGTCTAGAATACTCTACGGTAAGTGCCATCTCCTGATGAATGGTAATGGCCTTAAAAAAACACATTTTCCACCTAAAAAGAAAAATAACCTTCTCCGCATGGAGTAAAGTCCATCTAAAAGCAGGTAAAGGGGAGATAAGTGGCCAGTTCACATGAAAAGACAAGTAGCTCAAAGCAAAGCTCGCCGGTAAAGGAGGGAACATCTCATCCTGACATTCAGAGCTACGGTTCCTGCCAGGAGAGCTGCTGAAGCATTGCATTTTTTATGAATTGGCCTTGTTGCGTATTACAGTATTTACAGATGTTCGGGTCTTTGGACGGTCAGATTATTTCTAAAAAAGCCACTGGATATATTAGAATCACTCAACAACATTCTTAAAAATAAAAGTTCCAAAAGAGTGTTTTTGCAGTGATGCCATTAAAGAACCATTTTTGGTTCTCCAAAGAACCTTTCAGTGAACAGTTCTTAAAACGGGTGGGGAACCTTGATCCTGGAGGGCCGGTGTCCCTGCAGACTTTAGCGCCAACCCTGAAGACAAAAATACCAATCTATATCCTGAAGACCTTGATTAGCTTGTTCACATGTGTTTGATTAGGGCTGGAGCTAAATTCTGCAGGGACACCGGCCCTCAAGGATCAACGTTCCCCACCCCTGTCTTAAAAGAACCATTTTGAAGAAAAATCTAAAGAACCTTTTCTGCATTTGAAAGGTTCCATGGATGTTCAAGGTTCTTCATGGAACTATCAATGCCAATAAAGAACCTATATGCAGGTTTTATTGATTGGTTGAGACGTTTCCTTGAAACTTGAAGTTGGGATGAAACAAAAGTCTTCAAAAGATTACATCACAGGCGTGAACTACATTTCTACTCTCGACCGTTGTGGACAAACACCTGTAGAAACAAGATAAGTAGTCATCATTTTTGGTCCACTTAAGAGGAAAAACTGTACAAACGTACATATTTTAAGCTTTTAGAAAGCCTTGAAACAAATAGAATTTAATAAAAACCACAAAACTCCAATTCCATGCAGTTTTATTGGAAAACAAATTAAAACGGACGAAGTGCACTCATACAAATATGAAAATGCTACTATGAACCCAACATTGGTTCCTGGTAAACCATACAAAATAGGTTTTATCTTTCTATTAATAAAAGATTTGTGATGTCATTTTGCTGCAAGGCCTCTGAACAATCTCAACTATCTTAACTCTTTACAATACTGAAAATAGCATAAAACTACTTTCAAATCACTGTCCAACAAGGTTACATTTACATTTATAAGCACTGAACCTTTCTATAGCCTGGCTTTCACCTTTTTCAAGGACCACAAAGACAGAAATTAAAACTGTTTAATACTTCATAAGATTATTTTTAAGATCTCGATCTTATTCGTTAATCTCTCATAAATGCATTAGCACAATAAGTCCCTTGAAAGCAGTTAAGCATTGATACTCTATAGTGGTAGATGTGAATGGAGACGCATTAAGAAAAGACAATCAGATCTAAATCAGGTTTAGGTCTGAAGAACCTTGTATTTGTGTAGAGTGTTCTGAATGCTTTTTGTATTCTAAGATAGCACAAGCTTATCCTTGGACATCTTCACCTGCAGAGTGCAAATATGTTTGTAAGAGGCTTTCAAAGCAACGCAACAATGGTCGCAGAAACGCAGAATGAGATCTATATACCAACGTTCACGCACGATTACAAATACAGCTAGTGTCTCAAGCTTTGCAGGCAAATCTGCAAACGTAAAACCCACTTCCTAAATATAAAAACTTTAATAAAATGCTGAGCTCAACTGATCACAGGTGAAAAGCCTGAAGGGGAAAAGCTCACCTGTTAATACAAATCAAGAGACAGCATTTGTTAGACCCGTTGAACAGACCTCATAATAGCTGTTCATACTGAACACCGCAGGCTAGGATGACTACAGCATGCTTTAATTGCAAAGAAGCAGCCACTGTAGAGGGACAAACCAAGTGATCTGAACGACCGCAACCTCAGACAATAACTACAGTTGCTAATCCTCCTCCGTCATTATGGTCATGGTTTATTACCGCGCTTAGCAAACTAATGCTGTGTTTTCCTGTGTGGATTAGCAAGCTGACTTAGCGCCGAAACATGTTCTCCACTCTGAAACCTACACGTGAGCCCTTTAGTCCGGCGAACCCTTTAAAAAAGAAATTAATGATGAAACAGATGCATAAATATCTTGCTTTTCTAGTTAAATACAAACAGTAGGCTCTACACAACGAGTAGTGGCATTAACACAAACATTTATCAATTGTGCTCCTTTGACACATTCCGGAAAATAAAAAAATTACATTAGCATCCTCGGCGATGTTTTAGCCAAACATTTAAACAACCTTGGGGTCTACATCACCAATGCAGTCCATATTGAGACTACTCGCAAGACTGCACAATCTCTATAAGCTGACAAAAAGTGTATGTAAATATTTGCTGACTTGTTCTTATCTTCACATCCCCTCATAGAATAATACATAAGATGAAAAGAAATTCCATCCTGAAGAACCAATTCTCTGTACGATCCTTTAGAACTCATTTTCAGTTCCTGTCCCAGAGGCAACTACATCACAAGTACAATCAGGTAGTTTAGGATGAAAAAAAATAGGCCTGTGATGTTGTAATCTGGCATTGACAGGACGTTCAGCTAATATGTACGCAACCAGACATAATAAACAGAAGGTTTTCAGAAATAGCGAAACAGACAGTAGGTCTTCAGAAATAGCGTGAAAACAGCTCACATCCTTGTGTTTATTACCTATTTGCATTTTGAGAAAACAATGCTTTCAAAATTCACATCTGAGGTACAACTGTGTGTAATTTATGCATGACAAAATGTAAATGTCTGAAGTATTATTAACCACAGACCTTATTTTACTTATAAATGGAAAATCACAATTTTAAAACCCCACTGGAAATTCCTGAGGGAACCCAATGGCTTGAAAATGCTAATTCTCTTCTGGGTTTACCACTACGAACTGAAAAGCTCTATGTTTTTTAGACGTCTAATTGATGTGACTATTCAGCTCACGGTAATGCACTAGATAAGGTGTATCCACATAGGCTTGACATCCATCAATGCCCAAGAGGACCATCATTATTGAGGAACAGTCAACTCAGATTGGATCCTCTCTGGTGTTTCTGTCTTGTATTATTTGCTACACAAGTTAATACCTCAAATAACATAACAGCTTACATGTCACCACTGATGCTATTTGATCAAAGAAGGATAGACGCGTGAGTGCCATTTCTCCTCAGAATTGGCGCGCTTTTATAACGGCCGACTTGTGGTAAGTTTTCTCTGTCTCTCTCATTTTTAATCATGCATATCCTCTCTAGTGCTTAACCATTTGTCACTGAAACCTAAAATTAAGAATAAAATTAACATTTCACCTCGAACTGTTTGCTTAGGTTTAATTTAGCCAAATGAAAACGCACAACTCTCGCCCACGAAATGATTGTATATATTCTCATTATTACTCTGACATGTTCAACACAGTTAAACCCCATATGAAGCAAGGCTTCTCACGGGGTAAATATCGTGGATGAACGCTTGAGCAAATACAGCCTTATTAGCATAATTATAAACACACCACTGATATGAAGCCTAATAGTAACTGACACTAACGAAGACAAATGTGAATATTGTGTTTCCGACACATATCGCTTGAGGAGAATAAATGACAAGAACGAGATTACACCAAAACTGAGGTTTAATTTTAGTCTTTGTCTTCTTGTTTGAGTGGGATATATGACGTATTCAATGTCAACTGTCAAGTAGAACGTCACGCCACAATGTAGAACGCGCCGTAGTTCGTTATGACGCACAACCGAACGTGTTTTAAGTGCAAATACGATCAGATAAGTAAGGCTGCACGTTTTACTGTTCCATTATTATTTGTGCATGTCTCATTATACTCTGGCACCTGTTTGGAGCTTTTAACAGCTCTGTTTTTTGTCAAATGTTGCACACCTTTCTCTTGGTATTATATTAATATACATATAATCATAATCATAATCAAACGCCTGTTCATTTGCGAGAACTGCATATATGTCAGATTGCACAAGGATGCTGTGGGGTGGTGGGAGTATTTCCCCATTGAAAAGGATGGAAGAGGCAAAAGAAAGACTCTTTAAATATGAATTTTCTTGGTAGCCTCTTTGCCCCAGTTCCCAAATTAACACCCATTAAGAAAGGCAAGATGACGGAAATACATAGTAATTCATACAAGCAACAATGCAAAGGTTTAAACTGAGAATATAAGTTGTCTCTAAACGATTCAAGTGCAAAATGGTTAAAGGGGCTTGATATTACAGCTTCACCTCAGTATATGTATATAATGTTGACATGACAGTGGACCACAAAAATGACTCGTATGATTTATAATAAATAATACAATAACGCATGCGTCACTAATGGATAATGTGCAATTTTTTTTTTTATTTTTTTTTTTTTACAGTACAATATATTGTAGTGTTTACCACCTCCAGAATCACAGATTGTTATTAAGGGAATCACGCGTTTACCTTTGTGCATGCCGGTGTATCGGTCCTTTAATACTGTCAATTCGTGGATTTTCCCAAACTGTTCGAATAATGGTTTCAGGTCTTTTTCCTCAAGGTTCCGCGGTATTTGCCCGATAAAGAGTTTTATGGCATCTTGGTCTTTCATGGTGCCGTTCTCCGGATGAATGGAGATGGATTCTGAC
The DNA here is from genome assembly GCA_019740295.1 of Labeo calbasu. NCBI lineage: Eukaryota > Metazoa > Chordata > Actinopteri > Cypriniformes > Cyprinidae > Labeo > Labeo calbasu. Next base: position 30,154 of record JAHKKF010516072.1, read on the forward strand.
CCGTTCATGGGTTTAGGAAATGGGATCTGAGCGTACTGGTGCTGGTGCGGGATTAGGAGGAGTGGATGTTGGGTCGGTGCTGCCCCGGGTCCAGTGAAAAGCAGGCTGGAGTAAGCGGGATGGGGCGGCTGTGGGTGCTGCTCCCTTCTTGTCTCAGTCTGAGTGAATCTGGCCATTCTGAGCTGGGAGCAGACTGGATAATAATAATGACAACACACACACATACACATACACACACACTGAGAGAGAGCGAGCAGTCAGCTGGAAACACAGACTTACTTTCTCGGCGCTACACATACGCACACATACACACAGTCGGAGGAGATGTTTAGAGGGTGGGGGAGACACCGCGCCATTTATTGCTCCAGAGCGACACCCAGTGGCCAAACCTGGCTATCGGGCCTACACTCGGCGTGGATTGCCGAAAAACACTTTAGTTTTCCACAGAGGATTCAAGTTCTGAATAAAAACAAGACAACAAAAGACGTTTATGGTCCGTTTGAGCCTCTAAACTCGTAATTAAATAAGAGTGTTTTTGGACAAAAAGGACGTTCAACTTCACACAGCTGCGCGATACAACGCTCAATCCTGTTTGGAACGACACATCCGGGTATGTTAATACACAATCGTGAACCTGGACCACAACATCAGTCATAAGAGTGGATTAAAAAAATGATTTATCTGAAAGCTGAAAAAAAAAAAACTTTCAATAGATGTATGGTTTATTAGGGTAGGACAATAAAATCTGGAATCTGAGGGCGCAAAAAATAAAGAAAGAATATTAAATAAAAAATATTGAGAAAGTCACCTTTAAATTTGTCCAAATGAAGTTCTTAGCAATGTATACTACTTTTTTTTTAAAGACTTTTGGCCTTTTTGTCTTTGTTGTGATAAAACAGAGCATTAACTGACAGGAAGCAAAGTGGGAGAAAGAGAAGGGGGCGGGATCTGGAAAGGTCCTCGAGACGGGATTCCAAGTCGGGACGCCCGTAGCGCAAGGGCGCTGTATGTCAGCGTACTGCCCACAAGGCTATCGGCGCCGACAGCAATACGTCTTACTAATCAAAAATTAAGTTTTGATATATTTACGGTCGGGAATTTCCAAAATATATTTATGGAACATGATCTTAATATCCCAGTGATTTTTGGCATAAAAGAAAAGTTCATCATTTTGACCCATACAATGTATTGTTGGCTATTGCTGCAAATATACCTGTGCTACTTATGACTGGTTTTGTGGTCCAGGGTCACAATTAGGTTTGAAACACATCCGCAACTAACGAAAATGAATTTTTGATTTACTATAATAACAACACTAGCTGTTTTTGCGGACATCCACTTATTACATTACATTTATAAAGTAATAAGTAGTGTAACGATTTCAATTACTTCATTAAAGTAATGTAACTGATTACATTTCATTACTTTTCTTTTTTTTTTTTTTTTTTTTTTTTCTAAACTGTTACTCATTTTGATTCATTTAAAGCAGGCAGTGTTAACTGTCAAAGTTTCAAAATCCTTTATTGCTTGAATTAAGATTGTAATGATTTAATTTTAAAGCACAACCACCACAAAATCAGACTTTAATAATTAAATATTAAATACAGATTTAAAATCATAAGATATAGTTAGCTATGACACTGTTTTTGAAATTAAATCTATGCCATGGAAAAAAAAAACAGCTAATTTAAAAAATAAAGCATATACATAAAACCAAATATAAAATAAAACAGTTTAACCATGGTATTTGTAGTAAATCTGTGGGTATACAAATAGTAATCAATACGCCAAAAAACACTTTTACTATATGGTTATTTTTACTGATTATTAAAATTACATTTGTTTTGTAATTAAATTACATAATTTCGTTACATGTAAGTAGTTACTCTCCGACACTAGAACCAACATAAATATTTAAATAAAATATAATAAAATCACATGCCTCAGGTACTTACTTTTACTGGTTTGTACTGTATTAGAAGAGGAATTTTAACTTGATTTTTACAATATAATTAATGTTTTCACTGTAAATTATAGTTAATACTTTTTAGTTTTATTAAACATAATTTACAAAAAATAAAATTGCATGTATTTTTCAGCCTATTTGCCATGGTAACTTACAGTTAACCAATTGTAGAATATTAATTGTGGAATATTAAAGTTTTTCCACAGAAAACTAACAGTTTTTTCATTAAAATAACTAATTTATTTATTTAATTAGTTATTTACAATGTAGTGGTATGATATTCTTTGTAACTTTGAATATGTAAATACAGTTGTACATGAATGTGTTTTTTTTTTTTTTTTTTTGGCATGACAGTATTCTTTTGACTGTATAGTAAGTAGCCAGCATTGGACAACCCAGCAAAATTATGATGGTACACATGCATAGAAAAATAGTGTTAATGCATTTTTGTAAGGAAGCCATCCGAGAATTAATCTCATATGCAGACATTATCTGTCACTATGGTTACAAGTGTTATTCAAGGCAGAGAATGCAGCTGGGAATTGACCTTAGCTACCTGTCCATGAAGACAGCTTTTGTCTGCTATTAGATATACAACACAACTTGAAAGAGTTGTTAGTTGTCAGTCCCAAAAACAGACTGTGTGAATGTAGCCATATTTTATAAACTTAAAGCAAACAGACGTAACAGTGAGACCTTTGATTTTGTTTTTGTGCTTTTTTATTTAAAAACATAGAAGAATGGCCTTTGATCAGCTTGCTTTCATCAGTGAGAATAGCAGCATCTTTAAATGAAACTATAGTTAAGCGTTGTCATTAGAAGGCCTGCTTAGATCATCATTAACAAAATGCAACAAGAACATTCTCAAAAATTTCACTACTTATGATATCCTTGCAGGACATACTAGGAATTTGTTTAGTTACGCCTGAATAACTGGAAAATATGTATCTATTTGCATGCATATTTCATGTAACCATTCATGCAAACAAGTCCCAAACACTTGCTTAATTAACAGAAATTAGTCTTTTTTTATGCTGTTCTCTGAAATAGCTGTCACATTGCTACCCTGGTGTGAATGTTGAATTTGTGAAAAGAACAAGAAACACAGTGGGCTTTTGTAAACTGACAGTATTAATGTTTTTAGGAGCTCTGTTTTGAGCAATTTCATAACTACAAGTGATGAAGCAATATCTACACTTCATCCTCGTGGCAGGAAGTGGCAATGAACTTTTATATAACAGATCAATATCATACTCAAAAGGGACTTTTCAGAAAGATATGTGACAGGGGACAAAAAATTAATATCTCCAGATGAATCAGTTTTGTAATTGTGTGTGTGTGGGGGGGGGAGTTTTCTTCTCAGAATTGTGAGATATAAATTAAGTAAAAATTGCATTACATAAGTCAGGATTGCGACATATAAACTCACAATTCTGACTTTTTTCTCTCTTTAAATTTCACTTTATAACTCAATTATGAGTTTTATATCATGCAGTTCTGAGAAAAAAGTCAGAATTGTGAGGAAAAAAGAGACAAAATGTTTTTTTTATTTATTGAGTTTATATTAGTTCTAAGAAAAAAGTTAGAATTGTGAGTTTATTGTTTTGCAGTTCTGACTTTATAATTCGCAATTGTGAGTTCATATCATGCAATTCTGTGGAAAAAGTCAGAATTGCAAAATAAAAACTCACAATTCTGACTTCTTTCTTAAAACTATGATTCTAACTTGCAGTTGTGAGTTTAAATCACGCAGTTCTAAGAAAAAAATCAGATTTGCGAGATAAAAACTTGCATTTGCGAGGAATACGTTTGTTTTGTTTATTGAGTTTATATCACGCAATTTTAAGAAAAAAAGTCAGAATTGTAAGTTCTTCCAATTCTGAATTTATAACTCGCAATTTTGAGTTTATATTGCGCAGTTCTAAGAAAAAAGTCGGTCAGTCACATTTGCGAGAAATTATTTTTTTTTTTAGTTTATGCAAATCTCACAGATTATCATTATTTATTAGATTAGATTATCTCAAATCTCACAAAAAAATGTTTTCTTACAAATGCGAGTTTTTATCTCGCAATTCTGACTTTTTTCCTCACAATTCTCAAAATTTGTGAGAATTGTGAAATAGAAAGAATAACATTTTTAATGTTTCTATTCAGTGGTGCAAACGGGTTTCCTTAAGTATGTAATGCTCTTTTTTCATGATACAATCAAGTATTGATTTATAAAAATCGATTACAGCTCTATTTAGTTTTCTTGTGAAAGTAAAATGGTTAGTAAACATTTAATTTTGACTAAAAGCATCACAATAATTCGCAAGTAATCCACACGACTCCAGTCCATCAATAAACATCTTTTGAAATGAAAAGCTGTTTGTTTGTAAGAAACAAATTTAACATTGAACTGTTGCTTATGGAGTCCTTTACCTATAATATTGCTTTCTCCAGGTAAACATTGTCTCATCTGAATCAGGAGAGAAATATGCACAGATCAAGCACAAGCAAAAACAGATCTAAACAAATATGTTGGTGGATTATACACGAGAGGACAACAGAGCACAGACTTTTTCACAGGAGAAAGCATTATTATGGATTATGGACTAGTATTTTATCCAGAATCAACAGTTTAAAGTTAAAATCCCTTACTGATGGATTTGTTTATAAACACACAGCTTTTAACTTCACAAGATACAAGGTATTTGATGGACTGAAGTTGTGTGGATTACTTCTGGATTATTTTAGCAGCTTTTTGGACTCTCATTCTGATGGCACCCATTCACTGCAGGTGACATTATGCTAAATTTCTCCAAATCTGTTTTGACAACAAGCTCATCTATGTCTTGGATGGCTTGAGGGTACATTTAAATTTTTGGATGAACTATTTCTTTAAATAAACTGGTGGTTAGCCGAATGTGGCGGCTATTTTTAGTTTGATAGAAGTGTGAAGAGTGAGAACTTCCAGTTCATGTGCTTTATTGACCACCGCCATTAGTATTTCGCCTGGCTGAGGGGGTGCGACAAGAAATCAATGACACCAGCGCTATTAGCGCGAACTGAAGAAGTAGCATTACAATTTAACGTGCGAGCGTTTTTTAGCCGCTGGTTGTTAAGCACTCAGTGGGTGTGGAGAGGCAGTCAAGCTTGGCCTCCCCAGTCCGCGGTAAGTGGCTGGGGCTCAGGGGAGAGCCGTAGACAGCTGAAGGGTGCACTTAACACACTGTGCTGCCGCTAACATGTACAAAGATCGGACACGGCTGCAAAAGCGAGTTCATCTATGATCTCAAGCCCACACGGATGCAGCTACACGCAGAGAAACACTGTGCTTTGTCTTCCCGAGAGAATATTTATTTTTGAAAGTCAGTTTATGTAAAGATGCATACTTCTATCACATATGACAAAAATAAATATATTTTCAAATGTATTTTAATACTTTTTTTAAAAAGTTGTATTTTTCCAGTCTTGGCGAAAGTTACTTTTAAAAGTAATGCATTACGATATTGCGTTACTCCCTAAAAAAATATATTAATTGTGTTAGTTACTTTTTATGAAAATTAATGTGTTACATTACTTTTGCTTTCCCTGGTTTCTCTCAGCATGGCGACAGGAGAGCTGTCAGTCAATAAATGGGAAAACGATGTAACTGCTGTTACTTATATGAAAAATTAAATCAGATATTTTCTTGTAAATTTATAAGTAATGTTACTTTACTAGTTACTTGCAAAAAGTAATCTGATTACATAACTCGTGTTACTTGTAATGTGTTACCCCCAACACTGTATATTTTAACATGTTTTGCTGTCACTTATATTAAAAAAGTAAATCAGATATTTTCTTGTAAATTTATAAGTAATGTGTTACTTTACTAGTTGTTTGAAAAAGTAATCTGATTACATAACTCACGTTACTTGTAATGCGTTACCCCCAACACTGTATATTTCTATATATTTTCAGTCTATTTATTTAAAAATTGTAACGTGTATTGCCATTACTTATATGAAAAAGTACATTTTTCATGTTACTTGTAATGCATTACTTTACTAGTTACTTGGAAAAAAGTAATCACTCATGTTACTTGTAATGCGTTACCTCAACACAGTATATTTCTATATATTTTTTGTCTAAATATATATTGTCCTACATGTATATTGCTGTTACTTATATGAAACAGTAAATCAGAGATTTTCTTGTAAATTAAAAAGTAACGTGTTACTTTACTAGTCATGTTACTTGTAATGTGTTACCCCAACACGGTATATTTCTATATATTTTAAGTTTAAATATATAAATATTGTCCAACATGTTGTGCCGTTACTTATATGTAAAAGTAAATCATATATTTTCTTGTAAATTAAAAAGTAATGTGTTACTTTACTGGTTACTTGAAAAAAGTAATCTGATTACATAACTCATGTTACATGTAATGTGTTACCCCCAATTTTGTATATTTTTATATATTTTCAGTGTAAATATATAAATATTGTCCAGCTTGTGTTCTGCTGTTACTTATGAAAAAGCGAATCAGTGATTTTCTTGTAAATTAAAAAGTAATGCGTTACTTTACTAGTTACTTGGGGAAAAGTAATCTGATTATGTAACTCGCGTTACTTGCAATGCGTTACCCCCAACACTGTATTTATATATATATTTTAGTCTAAATATATAAATATTGTCCAACATGTATTTTTGATTATGTATTTTAAGATTGGAAATATTTTTTTTTTTAAGCCTCATTTTGATATATATTTTGAATTAATGTTTCGAAATCACCTCACAAATACAAGCAAAAACGTTGTGAAATGTTATTAAATTTAAAAAAAACTTTTCTTTATTTAAATATTTTAACATATAATTTCATGATAGCAAAGCAGCATTTTCAGCATCATTACTCCTGTCTTCAGTGTCACGTGATCCTTCAGAAATGATTTTGATCAGGCTGACTGCTGCTCGGGAAACATTTTTATTTATATCAATATTAAAAACATTTGTGCTGCTTACTATTGTGGAAATTGTGAGTCTAAGGATTTCTATCATGTATTTTAAGATTGGAAATTTATTTTCCTTTCTCACCTTGTTGAGAAAACTGTATTCAAATATATTTCCTGTACATATATTAAACATATATTTTTGGCCAGAAATCATGAAAAAGTCTTCAGTTTCCGTTAACAGTAACTTGTGAAGTTTATTTGACAAGATGAATGTGACTGGCATTGAAGGGCAAGTTTAAACTAATACAAAAGTCTAAATATGTCAGCCTGCAAAGCATGTGCTGAACACTAGGGGGAGCCGTATAATCATTTTGAGTCTTGGTTTGTCTCAGCTTGGACTTGACCAAACGCGATTTTCAAAATGCAGGTTAATACTACGTTAAATTGCATTCTTTTAACGTCTGTTGTTTTAATAATGTTGCTCAAAGTTGAAAGACAGCTTAATGACTTAAGTCTGTCCAAATGTTTGGAGTACTTTGAGGTGCTGTTTCGTTAATTCATTTAATGTGGCTATCCTGAAGATTACTTTAATGGTTAATCGCCTAAAAGCTATGTGGGTGGTAATCACTTTAGCAAAAAATTTCCAGCTAAGCAAACAATTGCTGGAATTATGCCCACATAAGCTGTTGCCTTATTTGTCTCTTGGATGCGTTTCAGACCTGTGGGCGCTGATGGATCTGCTGACATCAGTCTATCATTTCTGACTGTGATGAGAAAGGCAGCTTAAAACATGGAAGTGGTAAAATATCAAATGCCACTGTCAAAACCGCAATTTATAATGGATGGAAAGCCATCTCACAAGATGAAGAAAACAAACTTTGTGCTTTAAGAGCATATGACAGATTTGATGGTGTTGCTACTTCAAGTTGTTCCATTTTAAGTATAAACAAGTAAAAAACAAAACAACGAAAAAAATAAATCTGCCAGTGCAGTAACACAAAATAAACTTATATTCAATGCACAGTTTGTGAAAACAAGGCTTAAAATTCTAAGCACAGAAAATTTGAAATAGTTTTAAGGACTTATATTTATTTAACTGGAACACATGCCAAAAGAGACTAATTAAAACTCATTAGGAAGTGACTTTTTTGCAGTGCATATCTGGTGGGCGAACTCCAGATTTGGACCCGGGTTGGCTGTAAAGTGGATGAGAAGAGACACATCTGTGTTTGTTGGTGGTCAGCCGAGATTTCACCTGCTGTGCCAGAGAACTTTCCTCTAACAGTGGAACAAACTGTTGCAGTCACGCTATTGGGGCTCCCAGTGTTGAATATTGATCCATTTCAAGTGCCAGGGCCGTAATCACCATAGACACTGAGGGAAACAAGTTATATTTTTAACCTGGTCTGTAGGGATGGGCGTATCGATCCTGAAGTATCGATATATCGATACTGATGTGAGTATCGAAAGTATCGATACTCAGACAAAAAATATCGACACCAAAGTGTGTTGTATTTACCAGTGAATTTGTTTATTTAACAAAAATAATGCGTACAACATGCATTGAATTAGACGTGTAACCTATGTTAGCGAATAATTTTGCAACTATTTTCCCGGTCATCTGAACGCACGCAAATGTTGCAAGACACAACCAATCAATCAAAAAGATCATTCACTCACTTCAGACAGTGCATTCAAACAGGGCTGCGTTTCCCAAAAGTTTAATGAGAAAGCATTGATGCTTTTGGGAACGGCAGCCCAAAACAATGCTTATCAGAGGACAGAAAAAAAACATGTTTGAGTTCTTTCACAATAAACAAATCGAAATTGTAGATACGTCATTTGTGTAATTACATTTATTTAAATTAACGTTTAAAGTTCATTGATTATGTTCTATTTTGCAGTAATGTTAATATAAATCATACATTGTCAGAATAAAAATGCATTTTATGCTTCAAAAATGCATAGAAATTGCATTTCATGTGTGCAACAGCCTGTCACTGGCAGCCCTTTATGAAGTAAAATATTATTTAATAAGTTGCAATTAAAGCATATTAAATGTTAAAATACATTTCAAATATAAAGTTAAAGTGGTATAATTACATATTTTACTGTTAGTAATTTAATAAATGTAAAATTGTAAAGTTAAGTTTAGAAGTATCGTATCTGTATCGATATCGATGATACTGGCCTTAAAAGTATCAGTATGGCATAGAAAACAAAATAAGTGGTATCGCCCACCCCTGTGGTATGCCTCGGCGGTCTAACATCGCTCGTCAATGTCAAAATAACCGAGATGGCCAATCAAATCAAAGTAGGCGGAGTTTACTCTTCACAGAAGCAGAGCGCGAATTACAGCGCGAAGCGTTAGATTGACATTGAAAGACAGCGAGGTAAGATGGAAGTTATAAAATATTAAATATTAGTCAATTGTTTTGCGACATAAATATGGCAATTTAGAGAGAGAGAGAGATGAAGGTTGCCTGTGTGAATTACCTGACTGTATATATTCTATTTGAATATATTTAAATATTTTTATATATATATATATTTGTTCCTGTGATGCAAAGCTGAATTTTCAGCAGTCATTACTCCACTTTAGTGTTACATGATCCTTCTGAAATCATTCTAATATGCTGATTTGCTGCTCCAGAAACATTTCCCATTATTATCAATGTTGAAAACAGCTGTACTGATACATGTGGTACGTTTTTTGGATTCTCTAAGGGAACACCAGTTATTAGGCTAACACTTATAGCTTAATATAACAAAAATGATGTCTTGAACGGAAATATGTAGAAACGCAATAAAAAAATTTATATCGCGTTACTTAAAAATCCACATTGTTGGACTGTGGGGGGTACCTTGGTTTCGATGACATGAAATGGTTGCACTCTGTGAGCTACTGCCGCTACTTGTTGCTATTTTTACCACAACACAACTCGAGAAAATAAAATACTTATAGAATGAACACAGCTACTGAAAGAGTTTACAGGTGGTGATGGATATAAGCATAGACTTAAACCAAATGCCGTACCATCGATTTTTTCGCACAATATCGAGTGATATCCATGCTGAGAAACTCCTTTAGTGGCTTTGGCATCATGACAAGCGTCAGCTTGTTTATGTCCTGCCAGGATGGCACCTAGCGTTTCTTGTCTCTGCCGTTTACTAGCTCTTTCAGTAGCTGTGGTCTACTAAAAGCCTCAAAGGCATCAGGGTTAAAGTGGAGAGAACAAAGACCCGGGTCTCTAGGTAGTTTTATTTGTCCCCATACTTTTCTTCTATTCTCAATTGCTAGGAAAGCAGTGAAGACTTAAATTGCTTCTCTTGTTGCCCATCAACTGAAAATTACAATTAAAAGCCGTACAATGTGGCATCGTATCAGTATTTTATTTTCCGAGTTGTGTATTCTAACTTGTGTTGTGGTAAAAATACCAACAGGTAGTGCAGCCATTTCACGTCATCGTAATGGCATCCCCCCATAGTCCAAATAGTATAAAGCAATGTGGATATTTTTAAATAACGTAAATCTTTAATGGGTTTTCCACTACATATTTAGTGGAAGACTTACGTTATATTAAATCATAAAAGTCTTAATATCCATGGTTTCCTTTAATGTCCAAAAGAAAAGCATTTCAGTAGAATGGTGTCTGTAATATTGTATTTTGTGCCATTATGAATCTCATAGTCTCGGCTGGAATATTAACATTTTAAATTGGTTTGCTGTGTAAACACATGGGTGAGTGTGGATGTCAAGCGCTCTTTTCATCACTTTGTGAGTCCACATTTCTCCCCTTTACAACATCTGTCAGATTAGCACAAGAACTCGCTTCCAGAATGTCATCTAGGTCGTCGTAGAAGGAACATGAATCTTTAATTTCGTCAGGCTCGTAGCTTTGTTGCATTTTATCTCATGTTCTTCTACTGTAACTTCTTAACTTTTACATGGCATTGCATCTTTCATGTTTTAAAAATTCAAAAGATAAACTTTCATATGTGCTGAGGACAGTTACTGTTTAAAGTAGTCTTCTTTCCAGACATCAAAGAATGCCAGGGTCTCCTCCAGAGACCATCCAACCCCACAGTATGAGGTTTCTTAGGGTGTTTTTCCCTGATAGAAGATTGCAGCTACCGATGGCAAGTCTGAGGTACTTTTATCTGCCAGCGTAAATGATAAATCTTTGCTTTTACATTTCAGAAATCAATAGAACAACAAAAGGAATGGTATGCTTCATTTAGGGGTAAAATTGGTCAGAAACCACTTAGAGGTCTTAAAGGAAAAGCCTTGATGTTGAGTGAACTCTAGGAGGCAAGCTTCCAAATGTAGTCACCAATAGATAAAATGTCTGGCATTTAAAAAAAGAATTCACCCAAAAAATTTTAAATTGACTTACCTTTAGGTCCAGTGTTGGGGGTAACGCATTACAAGCAACGCGAGTTACTTAATCAGATTATTTTTTTAAGCAACTAGGAAAGTAACACATTAAAAAGTAACACAGAAGTACAGACATGATATTATTTTTCCTTTAGACTTACGTTTGCCAAAAATAGAACTGTTTATATTAAATACAAACAAGCAAGCAAGCACAGATTTAAAAAGTAACACAAAAGAAATGTAACGCATTACTTTCCATAAAAAGTAACTAAGTAACTCAATTAGTTACTTTTTATGGAAGTAACACGCATTACTTATAAAAGTAACTTTCCCCAACACAGGTCATCCAAAATGTAGAAGGAACAGATTTGGAGAAATTCAGCATTACATTACTTGTTCAACAGTGGGTCCTCTGCAGTGAATGGGTGCTGTCAGAATGAAACTTCAAACACCTGATAAAAATATCACAATAATCTACAAGTAATCCACATGACTCCAGTCCATCAATTAACATCTTGTGAAGTTAAAAACTGCATGTTCATCAACTGCTCCTCTAAAAAGCAAAATGTTGAGCCATTAGAAACACAGTTTAGATCTTGACTACTTGCAATGCTTGATGTAACGCTGAATCGAAAGTTTCCATTTTTGCCATCATTATAATCTGTTAGATGCTTTTAGGCTCCAAAAGATCCTTCTACATCTCCAGGTTTCAGTTATACACACCGTGGGTGGCACAGATGCGACTTTGATAGGTGAACTGGTCTTGGAAATGATGTAATTTTGTGTAAGTAAATCTCAAGAGGAAGAGCAGTGAATTTGAACATCTGCAGGAGAAGTATGTGAACCGGTAATTACCTTTGAGCTAATCTACTTGAATGCAGCCTGTAAACATTTGCAATGCATGGTGAAAAAGGATTTTATAACTGGTTGACCTGCTTCAGTAGCAGGAGAGATTTCAAGAGAAAGAGCAGTTAATCCGCACTTCTGCGGAAAACGTATGTGAACCCTTTAGACTGGCCATTACATTCAAGCTAATCTAGTTCGTTTTTTCAAGTCTATATTGAACGCAGCCTGTAAACATTTGCAGTGGATGGCAGAAAAGGATTTTATATCTGGTTGCCCTGCTTCAGTAGCAGGATAGGTCTTAAGAAAAAGAACAGTGAATTTGCGCTTCTGTGAGAAAAGTATGTGAACCCTTTGGATTGGCCATTACATTTAAGCTAATCTAGTTGTTTATCACGTCAATATTGAATGCAGCCAGTAATCATTTGCAGTGCATCGTGGAAAAGGATTTTATAACTGGTTGGCCTACTTTAGTAGCAGGAGAGATCTCAAGAGAAAGAGCAGTGAATTTGCGCATCTGTGGAAAAAGTATGTGAACCCTTTCAATTGGCAATTAAATTTGAGCTAATCTAGTTTGTTTTTCACATCTATATTGAATGCAGCCTGTAAACATTTGCAGTGGATTGCGGAAAAGGATTTTATATCTGGTTGGTCTGCTTCAGTCGCAAGAAAAATCTTAAGAAAAAGAGCAGTGAATTTGCACTTTTGCAGAAAAAGTATGTGAACCCCTTGGATTGGTCATTACAGTTACGCTAATCTAGTTAGTTTTTCACATCTATTTTGAACGCAGCCTGTAAACTTTTGCAATGCATGGCGGAAAAGGATTTTATAACTGGTTGGCCTACTTCAGTAGCAGGAGAAGTCTTAAGAAAAACAGCAGTGAATCTACACTTCTGCGGAAAAAGTATGTGAACCCTTTGAATTTGCCATTACAGTTAAGCTAATCTAGTTCGTTTTTCACGTCTATATTGAATGCAGCCAGTAATCATTTGCAATGCATCGTGGAAAAGGATTTTATAACTGGTTGGCCTGCTTCAGTAGCAGGAGAGATCTCAAGAGAAAGAGCAATGAATTTGCGCATCTGCGGAAAAAGTATGTGAACCCTTTGAATTTGCCATTACATTTAAGCTAATCTAGTTCGTTTTTCACGTCTATATTGAACGCAGCCTGTAAACATTTGCAGTGGATGGAGGAAAAGGATTTTATAACTGGTTGGCCTACTTTAGTAGCAGGAGAGATCTCAAGAAAAAGAGCAATGAATTTGCGCATCTGCGGAAAAAGTATGTGAACCCTTTGAATTGGCCATTACATTCAAGCTAATCTAGTTAGTTTTTCATGTATACATTGAACACACCCTGTAAACATTTGCAATGCATGGTGGAAAAGGATTTTATAACTGGTTGGCCTGCTTCAGTAGCAGAAAAGTTCTTAGGAGAAAGAGCAGTGAATTTGCGGTTTTGCATAAAAAGTATGTGAACCATCTGAATTGGCCATTAAATTTGAGCTAATCTAGTTCATTTTTCGTGTCTATATTGAACACAGCCTGTAAACATTTGCAATGCATGGTGGAGAAGGATTTTATAACTGGTTGGCCTGTTTCAGTAACAGGAGAGATCTCAAGAGAAAGAGCAGTGAATTTGAACATCTGCGGTAAAAGTATGTGAACTCCTTGCACTGGCCATTACATTTAATCTGAACTTCAACAGAAGAAAAAAAATGATACCTCCTGTATTGTCTGTATTGAACACACCATGTATACATTTGCAGTGCATGGTATAAAAAGTATGTGAACCCTTTGGATTGGTCATTACATCTGATCTGCTCTTCAGCAAGAGAAAACATTGATACTTTTTCATGTCTATATTAAACACACCATGTACACATTTGAAGTTCACTGCGTGAACCCTTGGATTATATACTTGCTTGACCTCCTTCGGCAGCACCGGTAACCTCTGCCACCGAATGTTTCCTGTAATTGCACATCAAACCTGCACAACAGTCAGCGTCTTACAAAACTGTTGCAGTTCTGTAATATTCTTGAGATGCCTGGCGTCAATCTCCGTTTTAAGGTCACACCAAAACATCTCAATCGTGTAGAGGTGAGGACTCTGACTGGGACACACCATATATATGTATTTTCTTCTGTTTCACAAGTTCGCCTGCCCATCCAGTCCTGATGGGCAATGGTAAACAAACTTGGCTTGCTGTCCTTAATGGAGGCTCGAACCCGAGGCTCGGCTTGAGCGCAGATTTCGACCCCCCCATTGCGATATTACCTAGAGGGAGAATAACAGAAACAGAGGAGGAGAAGGGGAGGTGGAGGGATGCTGGAAGAACGGAGGCTGGGACGGTGCAAAGAGAGCTGCTTGTAATGATGATTGACAGGACTGAATGATTAGGCTCCTCCCGAACCTACGTTTGGAACGTCATTTATGGGTTTTGATGTTACCGTGTTATGCCTTTTTTCCAGAGATGGGAAGTAACGAAGTACAAATATTTCGTTACTGTACTGAAGTAGATTTTTGTGGTATCAGTACTTTACTTCACTATTTATTTTTCTGACTACTTTTTACTTTTACTCCTTACATTTTTACACAAATATCTGTATTTTCTACATTTTCAAACCAGGCTCGTTACATTAATTATAAACAACATTTGGTGGATCACCATTCGATAACAAATCTCTAATAAATCATGGATCGGTTAGACTTGACTGGCAACGCGATTCGGCTCACGCGCGCTCCGCGTCTCCGCCAACCGGTTTCTAACAGAGTAATCATTGCAAGTGACTAGAGAATGGAGTGGAAGCGCCCGGTTGGACCATAGAGGCAAAACTACTGACCCATTCAAGACTTAAAGTGCAGGTCAATTTCATCTGTAAACAGGCCTTGAAGTGTTAAGCTAAGGCTGCAGTTTAATGCTTAACTAAATAAACAAAGACAAAACTATAGCAGTAATATTATAAACAAAACGAAACTAAATTACTATCACCACTCAAAATAATACGTTCAGAGGGAGCTAGGGCAGATACCAACACAACCCTTACGAAAATTAAAACCAAAATCCATGGTTACTATAGTTAAACCATGGTAACCACAAATGAACCATGGTTTCGCTACACTAACCATAGTCTAACCATGAGATGTGTAGTAAAACTATTGTTGTGGTTAAATTAAAACAGATTGTAATCAATCCGCCCAAAAACATTAAAAAAAAACATGGTTACTATACTTTTACTGTAATAAACCATGGTTAATTTTGGTAAGATAAAAATTTGGCTCATGATAATGCAATAACATGTTCAAGATTAGGATTTTTCTGTAAAGATATTGTCATGATGTAATCATTATTGTACTAATTTTGACATTTAGGCAATTTAGAAAATATAGTTTTCTTAAATCTATAGTATTTAAGACATTTTAAGATAAAACAACAACACCTTGTCATAAAGTGATACTTTAAACTGAACTTAAATAAAATTGTTACTGCAAATAGAATATAATGAGGTAGTTGTTTTGCAACAAGGTGGAGACATTTCTGCTCATAACAGTATATGGCTGATGGGAAAAGTGACAGGTACAAGAAAATTAGTGAAAAACACACCCAAAGTGAGATGCAGAGAGATATCAGGAAAATGAAGAGACTGAAAAGAAAAATGGAAGTGATGGTGCAGTTTAAGAGAGAGCCTTTTTCTAATTTTGCACAGCCCCAGCCTAAGGTTTTAAACATTTATTTAAACGTGATGGCCATACAAAAAAAAAAAAAAAAAAAAAAATATATATATATATATATATATATATATATATATATAGGGTTGTCCATGATGTCAGAATTTGTTGTGTATGTATGGTATGGCCTGGATGAGTGTGAGATTTCACGGCCTGAAATTTTGTCCCAGTCTGGCCCTGTTCTACATGGTGATTGTTTAGCCTTGATACATTTATTTGCTAACAAATTTTAAATGTAAGTTATTTTGTATTAATGTGTCAATATGACGTGAGGTCCAATTACCAGTGTGACACTAAAACAGGTAGTAGTAATGGGTACTTTTTACTTAAGTACATGTCTGAGCCCATACTCCTTACTTTAACTTAAGTAAAAAAAGTGTAGTCAGTACTTCTACTTTTACCAGAGTATTTTTAAACATAAGTATCTGTACTTCTACTTGAGTGAAGGATGTGTGTATTTTTGCCATCTCTGCTTTCTTCCAAACATATTTGGCCACACAGTATTTCACAAATCTCTCCTACTAATTTACTACAGGTTATAAGGGCACATTTCCCATCTCAGTTGGTTTCATCATAACTGATTCTCTTTTTGCATCACAAACTCATTCTGATTTACCTGTTGCTCCCGCAGAAAAATTGAGAAGCCAGATAAGACTTTGATAAACTAAAATGGAGATTAGAAACCTGCGCTTCCCATTGCGACCGAAAGAAAAACGCCCAGTCAATCTCCACCAAAGCCCATTAGTGTAAGTACATCAATAGGAACATATTCATGTTCTTCAGAATTGATCATCAGGGGTCTTATTAAAATAGTCAAGCTGTGAGAAACTTTTTTTTTAATTATACACATCCCAATCCTCAATCTGAACGTGAGCAAATAACAACGTTTCAGACAGGAGTGTGGCGTGACATCTGAAGAGCGATGATAACATCAAGGGAAATTAAATTTTCATGAAGTGGATTACTTTGTATACCGATGTATAAATGTATTCAAATTATCTCTACACGCAGCTCTCGCTGTCATTTCAAGATATAGCAGAGCTTGTTTTTTTGGCAAAAATATATATTTTTAAATAAATGTACATATATATACATTTAGCTGCTTTTATTTCCTCATTAACATTTTACACACTGGAAATTTGCATATATTTGATTCTTGTCCTATATTTTTGCCAAATAGCTTGAATAGGGCTTTTCTGTGTTGTCATTGTATTATTCTTTCATAGTTAATTGGCCAAGTTCTTCTTTTAGCCTTGAAAACAAATTAACAGTCTCAAGTCGTTGGTTTCATTGCGATCATTAAAGAGAGGATAAACAAATAAGTACATCCGTACATAAATAAAAGCAACAACCTGTCTAAAATATTCAGCCTTGTAGACTGAACAGACGAGTCCCAAGAGAGATCGCGTATCTCGCTCTGCAAAACAATAGCGAATGCTCAGAGGCATCAAACAGATGCTATTAGTATCACTGAAACTCTTTTTTTATTCTATTATATTTTTTTAGTATGCACACAAAACATGCTTATTTCCTCTCCTGCCTCTTTTCCGACTGAGGCAATGCCTCATTACTGCCTCTGACTGGGTTTTAAACCTCTTTGGGGCGCAAATTTGAGGGCCATGCATTAGGGATTCCCTCCTGCATGGCCCACGAGCCATTTATCATCCCTTAAACTTACTGTCACGTTAATGCGCCCATTGCCTTATAGCCTGATTGTCTCACCGTGTTGCACCGTTGTCTATTTACTAAGCAGGAGTTATACGGTACCCAAGGAATTCATTTGAGGCGGGATGCTTGGTCAGCGTCCTGTGGTGTGATTGAGTCTCGGTGTTATATTTTAAACACAGTATTGTGTTTTTGCTCAGTTTTGCAGAGAACATATTACCTTTGAAGCCATAGCAGAATAGTTGCACTTCTCAGAGCAACACAGTGGTGTTTAGTTTCTGAATGAATCTGCATTTTGAACGAATCGTTTGAATCAATGATTCAAAAGCCCATTTATTAAAAGAACCATTTACTTCATTCCTGAATGAATCAGCCGTTTGAATGAATCGAATGAATGAATGACATAAAGATATTTATCGCCACATGCTGGCAGATTTAGTTTTTTAGAATATCAATTCATAAAAAAATAAAAAATAAAAAATAATAATAATAATAATAATAATAATAATAATAATAATATTAAAGGGATAGTTCACCCAAACTAAAAATTTAAATTTTGTCATTTACTCACCCTCATGTCATTTCAAACCTTTCTTTTATGGAACATAAATGAAAGTATTTTGGAGACTGTTGGTAACAAAGTTATTTTGGTTACCAAAGATGTTTTTCAGATTATCTTCTTTTATGTTTCATATTTACGTTACGCAGTTGCAGCCTAAATGTTTATGTGTAATAAATTCTATGTTGAATCAAATAAAATATTTCTTTCTAAGCTACGATTTGTAATGTCTACTTGATACTTTCTCATTTAACACAAAAATAAATAATCTTTTGTGTTTATATTCACAGTCAAATTTATTTTGCGATTAATTCAATTAATTAATCGAAACATCATGTAATTAATTAGATTATCGACTGACAGCCCTAGATTTTACTTTTTACATGGCTTTGAGCTTCTGTATCATAACTTTGTCATGATTTGTACCCATTCACTTCACATCACATGCTATACCAGGTGAGCTACCGAGCAAGTTTACAGTTTAAGAAAAGCCATATATGTAGCTGCTTATGTGACGTAAACATCAAAATATATAAGTTTACAAATCATGCACTTTGGTAAAAGTGTTTTGAGGTCACAACGTAGTTTTGGGAATTATACATTATTATAATATGTGTGAATGGGAATAAAAGTTGGTGTTTTACCGTCTGTAGTGTTCATTATCTGGAAACAGCAGTGAATTGTATAGTAGAATGTAGATAGAAGGGTGTTTTTCCAGTAAGTCTAGGTTTACTTTGGAGCAGCTCAGATCCGAGAATCCACCGATCAGACTGTAAGATTGCTTCATATCAATAATTTTCTAAAAATCTCAGCTGTGCTGTACGACACCCACTCTTAGTTAATGGGCTGCTGTGCACAAAGAAAAAAAAAACACAAAAATACAAAAGAAAACAAAAACAACTTTATTCAACAGTTTCTTCTCTTCCATGTCGGACTTTTACGCAAGTTCACGAGAGTTCCACAACACATTTTAATGGACGTTGAGGTACTCTCTTGAATACGTGCCAAAGACTGACAGAAAAAATAAGAAATTGTTCAATAAATAAGTTATTTTTGTTTTCTTTGTGTACAAAAAGTATTCTTGTAGCTTCATAACATTACGGTTAAACCACTGATGTCACATGGACTATTTTATCAATGTCTTTACTACCTTTCTGGGCCTTGAACGTGGTAGTTGCTGTCTTTGCAGGGTCAGAAAGCTCTCAAAGTTCTTCAAAAATATCTTAATTTGTGTTCCAAGGATGAACGAAGGTCTTACAGGTTTGGAATGACATGAGGGTGAGTAATTAACCCTTTCACTGGTGAGTTTAAAATATTTTATCTGACCCCCCAGAGTGAGTTTTTTTTTTAGGCGACCGTTATTTTAGAACGTTCCCTTTATTGTTTCCATGGCGACGCGTCATGATTGTCACGGGACACACCGCAGCCACTATAGTGCAGTATGAAAGACGTATCGCTTTTATTTCTTTTTTCCTTTTTTTATTCAAAATATTCACACACTTGCTTACCGTGTCTTCAACT
The DNA here is from genome assembly GCA_019740295.1 of Labeo calbasu. Lineage (NCBI taxonomy): Eukaryota > Metazoa > Chordata > Actinopteri > Cypriniformes > Cyprinidae > Labeo > Labeo calbasu. Next base: position 49,733 of record JAHKKF010516072.1, read on the forward strand.
ATGTGATATTCCGAATTACGAATACGTGCAAGTGAGTGTATTTTGCCGTTTTAAGACCTTTTATAAATTATATGGATCGTGATCTATAACGTGAGATGGGCGCCGCCATGTTTGTTCGCGCTGCCGTTCAGAGAGTCCTTTCAGCCGGATTTACAGCACGTAAATTCAGCAGTTTCTCCCGAAATACATGCAGGTAAGTGGCTGGTGAACTGGGAAAGGAATGGCGTGAATTATATCGTTACTTACACTATGTGTATCTGATATGAATCAAACACGTCGGCAAATTATACTTGAATGGATTGCTATTGCTGCTTCCATAGACATCCGTGTGTATTTTACAGACTCTAAATGTTATATTGTTTTGCTAGTACTTATGTGTATTTAAATGTCTGAAACCTAAAATAGACGTTATGTGGTTGAAAACACTGCGTAATTGTGATTATATGACAAGCGCCAGCCAACGCGCAAAAACGCAGTTGGAATTTGGCAGTTGCGTAACGTCACCGAACCTTCTAAATCCCATATGTGGGACCGTACTCCCAGGGTCACAGAAATAAGAATCCCATATGTGGGACCATACCGCTCAAAAAGTTAATGACAGATTTTTCATTTTTGGGTAAACTCTCCCTTTAAGAAAAGAAAAAGTGAGATAAATAAGCATTTGCTCAAACAACCATGTAATTTTACCTTGTTTTTACATGAATTTGAGCTCTTTTATTATGATTTTATCATGACTCGTACCTGAACACATCACATTCTGTACCGGGTGAGCTTCCAAGCAAGTTTACAATATGAGAAAAGCCATATATATGCAGCTGGTTATGCGACGTAAACATCAAAATATACAGTAGTCAACATTTGAAGTGGATCAAAAAAGTTCATCAGAGTTGTCTTAAGACAAGAACGGGTATTGTTTTGGTTTTAGGACAACTTTGGTGAAAGCTCTTGATCCACTTCAAGTGTTGACTACTGTATACACTTTTGTGAAAGTGTTTTGAGATCACAACTTTGTTTTAGGAACTATACATCATAATCTGTGTGAACTGTGTTTCAGCTGGAAACGGCAGTGAATTGTACAGTATGTTCAGATACGTTTTTGGAGTTTAGCAAAATGTGGGTAGAATGATGTGTTTCCAGTGAGTCTAGGTTTACTTTGGAGCAGCTCAGATCCAAAAATCCACCAATCAGACCGTAAGATTGCTTCAGATCAATCATTTTTGAAAGATCTCAGCTGTGCTGTACAACTCCCACTCTTAGTTAATGGGCTGCTGACGCATGTGTGCAATTGAAGCCTTGTTTTGCACAACCTGAAGTGATTTCAGACTCAGCAGGTTATGAAAAATATTTCTCCTTCCGACAGCGTGACTGCCCATTAAAGATGGGTGGGGTGGATTCAAACACATCCTGCTTTTCATGACAGGATCTTCCTTTCAAAGCTAATTGAATTCCAACTAAACCCACTGCAGAACTGAAAAAGCCTACTACAGAATGATTGGTTGTCACGTTGTGACTTTTTTCAATACTTTTATTAAGATCTCTGGTAAACGCAATGAGCTGCAAAAGTATATCGAGCTATTCTGGAGTTTCAAACACAAGACGTATAATTGGACTCATAAATAGGATGCAGCTGTTCCCAGCGCCACTGTATCAGGTTGTTGAGGTTTAGGAAATGCAGAAAAGCATCTCTCGACGGTTCACGCATCTCTCAGCGGTTCGGCGCGAAATCTCGGCACTCGAATCTCATTGTCTTGTGCCTCGACAGCTATTCTGAGATACCACTGCATCTCTCTGTGTGCCTCGGAGGCCAGATATATGCAACTGAGAAAAGCAAACACAAAGTCTGTTTCATCCCTAGCAGACTTTTTCGTCTGCAAATTCGGTTGGAGAGTTTGTATTGCGCGCTGGAATTCCCCAGAGGCGCAACTTTAGCTGGTTTCCTCTTAATATGAAAGCAAAGTCAGGCTTCGGGTTGGCTTTAAACATAATCCTATTTTTTGTCAACCCGCAATGGCCTTATATGCCTTCTCATTTTCTGTACTACAGTTTTTACCATCATGACACAATGTTAATGGGTTAATTTACAAGCTATAAATGCCGGTTGGCCCATTTCCTGAATTTACTTGAAAGTTCAAACCTTATTAACATATTGTCTAAATATAGTAATAATGTGCTGTTACCTTCCAGGTCACATAAAGAGATTTGTAGCTCAAAACAGACTCTCTAGTGCACCACCAGCACCTGTTTAAGGTTACATGGATGCTTACCAACATCCTTCTACATGTTAGATCGAAAAAATGGTTTCAGGGTTTATTTGCATATTCATGAGGTAAGTTGCGAAGTAGGGCAAAAATCAGAAATTTTGAACGTTTTGCTGGCAAACACCTCTCATTTTGGTCTCTGTCAGCCCATCCAGACAATCCTCAAGCTTGATTGACAGTCCTCAGAGGATTTTGACAGCCGTTTGGTGACTATTGACAGGACTGACGTGACTTTCAATTGACATTGAAAGTTGGTCAAACTTTCAGAACTCAAATTTATTGCTCTACTTGTCTTGTAATTAAAATCTGAAAGGTAAGAGCAAAGCAGACATATTAATATATATATATATATGCATGCTGTTGATTTATGTTTATATTAATTTGCTTCATTTAATTGAATTTATTAATAGGCAAAGAGCATTCATTCTTAAAAAGCTCTATGAGCGGCAACTTAATCACAGCACCAACTTATAGCACATCTGTTGGGTTGAAATTCCCAGCTTTAATTAAGCCAAGGAATTGGTATTCATTGCAGCTATAAAATCCTGCTGCAGATTTTATCATTTTATGGCTTTTGACCTGTAATTATGGGTTCAAGCACATAGCGCTGAAACCCTGTTGTAACTGTTCTAATGGTCACGGATCAGCAATCTCCACATAAAACTGATCATGCGGCCCAAACAGTAAGTCGTAGAGTCTTGAAACTTGGAGGGATGATAGTACTCACACTGCCTACAATGTGACCAAGGCTTGTCCCAATCAGCCTGATGGGGGCGCTACAGCAATCAAAAGTACAAAATCACTCCATCAGTTGCAGCCTCAAGTGTCTTATGTGGATAGAATCCTTGGCTAACATCAGAAAACATAAAAATGGTTAAGTACCACAAGTGTCTACAAGGTCATTTGCATATCTCAAATAACATGGCCACCATTGGCAGACGAAGTTTGAGCACCTGTTAGACAAGGTTAACGGAGGCCGATTGGAACAACACTCGGTGGGCCTGTTAGACTCACGGCCGCAATGGTCTGAGAGAAATGTGAAAGAAATCGGCCACTGGGAGGCGATATCGCATTTTTCAAGGGCGTAAATGAATGTACGTTGGGCGGATTTTCACACATACGCACGATATTCGTATCATACGACAGAATTCCACCTTTGGGGAATAACCGGATTGTTTAGAAAAAGCCTGTCGAAATTTACCCAAAATCCTATAAAGCCTAAATGAAAACTCAAAACTTAACGAAACCTGGTGAGGCAGGGTCAGAAAGCTCTCGGATTTCATCTGAAATATCTTAATTTGTGTTCTGAAGATGAACAAAGATCTTACTGGTTTGAAACGATATGAGGGTGAGTAATTAATGATAGAATTTTCATTTTTGGGTGAACTATCCCTTTAAAAGTTGTTTTACAGTTTTTACAATTCTGATTGTTTGCTAGCCCTTAAAAGTGCTTTTTTAAAAAAATATATATATATAACACAACACAAAATCAGAAAAGTCTCATTGCGCTGTAATATTCTTTCCACTTCAACTTCAGAAATAATATTGCAGTTTGTCAGTGTGGCAAATTGTTGACAAAACTTTAAATCTGAACTCTGCATGTGTGAGGCAATTATTGAACCCTGCAATCCGTTCCAGCCACCGTTCTTGTTGAAGTTCCCCGGCTCGCTGACAAATAACATGCAGACTATTTCTGACACATTAGATAAAAAGAGATGTATGCATTTCCGCTTCCCTCTCTGTCACTCGCTGTATCTCTCCGTCTCAGTCAAAGACAAAACTTTCAAAACATTCCGCATAATCTAACCCCCTGTGTGGATTACAATAGGTAGATCACAAAAAAAGTGTTTCTAAAATACAAAACAATGGTACTTTCAGATTTATACTACATTAAAGACATAGTTCACCCAAAAAATGAAAATTCTGTCATTAATTAATCACCCTCATGTCGTTCCAAACCCGTAAGACCTTTATTCATCTTCACAACACAAATTAGGATATTTTTGATGAAATCCGAGAGCTTGCTGATCCTGCATAGACAGGAACGCAACTATCACGTTCAAGGCTCAGAAAGATAGTAAGGACATTGTTAAAACCCTCCATGTGTTAATACATTTTAAAATAATGCTAAAAATGTAAAACCAGCTGCAGGTGAATTTAGGCATCACAATATTATAGTGTACAGTATGAAAAATGGATTTTCATTTTGAGATTTGGCACCCTCTGCTATGAATGAGTCTATCAGAAAGCCGTCAGTGGATCAATATGTTGGGCCTCGGGCAGCCACTGTCACGCTGATAACTCGCCTAATATGACTGTTTGAAATAGGGGGCGAAACAGAGGGAGGCTTTCCAGAAATCCCTTTACAGTAGATGTCAGACGTATCGGTGCAGATGGCCCGAGGGCCGCTTTACCTGAATGCACCTCATTATCTACACAGGCCACTCGCTGGATACCGAAAAACACGTCGCTCTGATGGTGACCGTAGGACACAAGGAAGTCTGGGTAAAATGTAGTCATGCGAATATGTTGTTTTCAAAGCGAGCTGATGCATTTCCTTTGGTTTTGGTGAAAGCTATAATAAGGAGGTTTATGGTGGACTGATATTGCATATCTTGGGTGTCGTGTGTAGCTGATCGTTTTGGAAAAACATCTTGTATGTTATTAGATGGGAGGGCACATAGTGTTTATTTCTAATAGTTTCAAGTTCAAATGGGTAAAAAAAAGCACTTTTGATTGGCACATACCAAAATAACTATTATCGCAGGCGCTCTTTACTTTAGTAAGGGTGTAAGTGAAATGTTTGATTGACAGGTTGATTGTAATGAGAACAGTCTGAACACTGTAATCTACATTGGAGTGTACCGCAGCTTCGTCTGAAGTGTCATCATCAAGACATAACAGGGATTTTAAAGAAGACATGTCAGGTCTGTCTCACAGTTTTTCAGGTGATGCTACTAACTTAACTAGCTTTTCAAGTATGCGGCTTTTACTGACAAATATAATTTTATTCTTAGAATCTGAAGTGCAAACAGGCTTTCAGAGTTCTTTACAGTTCAAAATATAAAAACATTTTAGGATTTAAAAAAAAGGCTGCATGTGCAATGTAACATTGTTCATGAGTCCTGCTGTTCTGACTGTCCGCTGTTCTTCAGAAAAGTCCTTCAGGTCCAAGAAATTCTTTGGTTTTTCAGCATTTTTTGTGTATTTGAACCCTTTCCAACAATGACTGTATGATTTTGAGATCCATCTTTTCACACTGAGGACAACTGAGAGACTCATATGCAGCTATTACAGAAGATTCAAACACTCACTGATGCTTCGGAAGGGAAAAAAAATATATATATATATATATTCTTAACTGTGAAGATCTTTGAACTATGGAAGCCTGTTTGCACTTCAGATTCTAAAAAATAAAATGGTAATTTCGGCCAGATCTAAAAAGCTGTTTGAATAAATATAATAGTAAACACCCAATCAAGTGTTGTAAACTAAAACTATTAACTAAAACTATTAAGAATTATTTTATGAATTGAAATGAAGCTGAAATAGAGTAAAAGACTGAAATCAAATATAATATTAGATGAAAAACGTCTTAAACTTAAAAAAAGAACTGAAAATGAAAATTTGAAGAAAAAACTAAGTGGTATTTTGTGTTTGGTCTATAATGAAATCTTTAGTTAAATACTGCTGTTTGTTAGAGTTTTCAATTCAGTTATACAAATGATCATAATTAAAAAGATTTTTAATCATTTTTGTGTTAAAATACTAAATTAATTAAATTTATTTAAATCCTTGTCATTTTATATTCTATTAATATTTATTTTAATTTTAAATTAGCTTTTATATTTTCAGTTTTTAAATATTTCTATTTAGCTTTGATTTTTTTTTTTTTTTTAAAGTTTTAGTAATTTTAGTACTTTTAGTTCTACTTTTACTGCATTTGCAAAGGCAACATTTCAAATTCCAAGTTTTTTTTATATTTTATTTAATATCTTTTATCTATTTAAATTAAAGAATTTTTAAAAAATTACTTTTAGATACCAATATTCTCATTTTCTCATACACCTTAAAGGGATAGTTCACCCAAAAATGAAAATTACCCCATGACTTACTCACCCTCAAGTCATCCTAGGTGTATATGACTGTCTTCTTTCAGACTAATACAATCGGAGTTATATTAAAAAATGTCCTGGCTCTTCCAAGCTTTATAATGGCAGTGAATGGCTGTTGAGATTTTGAAGCTCAATAAAGTTGACCCATCCATCATAAAAAGTACTCCACACAGCTCCAGAGGATTAATAAAGGCCTTCTGAAGCAAATCAATGCGTTTGCGTAAGAAAAATATCTGTATTTAAAACTTTATAAACTGGATCTCTTGCTTCTGCTAATAAATCTTCGTTTGGACTTCTAATTCTTGACCAGTGTTTTGTTTTGCTCTCTGCTTTGCGATTCCTACCTCAAGGTCCTTTGACGATCCCACACCCCTGATCATGAGTAGTTTAGTAAATATACATTAGCTTCCCCAATCTTTTTCACAGTTGTTGAGCATGTCTTACATCTGTTTCCACAGTGTGTTGGACCAGCTATTAAATTTCGTTCTCACTAATAAACAGTCATAAGCTATGGGACTCAAACGATTTGCACACAGATCCAAACTTTGTGTCAAGTTTGTGTGTTCGCATGCCGTTTGAATACTGATCTATGCCATGCTGACATGGCCTCCAGAAAACAGGTGAAGAGGGAAGCAGCCAAGGCCTCCCGCAAATATCCTGATTGCATCCGTCCTGCTTCTGTCCTCTAATTGACTTGCAAAGCGAGCCTCGTCTTTGATTCCCACCTAGTCGTCATTAGCTGCCTGAGCATGCTTACTTCCACCGTACGATTTAACAGCTTGCCCATGACACACCCCCGCCAAATGACACAGGGGATATGGATCTGATGAACCTCATGATAATGAATCATTGCTGCTGAAAAAAAAATATGAAAGCACATGCAGAAAGTGATTGACAGCTTAATCAGGATGCACATGCTGTTGTACGTCCAGTGCAAACATGTTTAAATATTAAAAAATGTAAATACAACATTGTGTAAAATATATAATTAGCTGGTACGTTATCAATTTACAATGCATGTACATTATTTTGAAATAATATGATGATAATATTTCATGAATACATTAAAATTATTTTAAAATGTATCTTTTTTTATTTTCCATTATAATATGTGATGCGATCTAGGAAACCTTTTTTAGGTTTTAAAACCATATGAAAGCTCTTTTCAAAAATGATTTTATTTTTTCCATAGCTTGAACGTAACCAAATTTATGTGCTATCTTAAATTGGCTAATAGCTATGACTTACAGGAATGGAATTTTGAGAAAAATGGATTTAAAGTGAGACGGCTTTTACTTTCACTTAACGGGTTTAACGAGAGCCGTCTGTCAAGTCAGGAGCGCTATACTGCATCATTGCACAAACAAACTAACGTCTGTTTTTTTTAAATTTTGATCAGTCACCCCTTGTATATTTAGACAGCATGAATAGTGTACCTTGTAGTTAACATTTAGAAAAGCGAGTGCAGCGCAACTGTTCACGCATAGTGCGCATAATAGATTGTCCTCAGGCTCCTCCTCTTCATCATCCGATCCATTATAACATCATTTAGGGCAGTGGTTCTCAACTCCAGTCCTCGGGGCCCACTGCTCTGCACGTTTTGTATGTCTCCCTCATTTACCACACCTGATTCAGATCATTAGCTCATTAGGAGAAAGATCCATGAACTGAACTGAGTGTGTCAGATTCAGATACATACAAAATGTGCAGATCAGTGGGCCCCGAGGACTGCAGTTGAGAACCACTGATTTAGGGCACTGACATCACTAAGATTGAGCAGATTGAGGCGAGTAAGATTGTTTAAGTGAGCAGCTACAGTACTTATATACACATTATAGTATATATATACACATTAAAAAAATCAACGGCTTATCCTGCATTAAAGGATTTTAAATGCACGACGTGGAGGCTAAGCGGTTGCCTTCGCAAAGTGCATTTAAAATCCTTTAATGCATGGCAAGCCATTGATTATTCCGCTTATTCCATGGTCATTTGCCAAGTTATAGACAAGTTAAAAGGAGTATTGCTTTTTGCAGTGCAATATTTGCCCGAATGGGTGAAAAAGACGGTTATTTTCGTCAGTTATGACACGCAGCTCTAGCATTCTTCCCGCTTCAAAGCAGACACAGAGATGAAATAGTGCTGTAAGATCACATTTATTTGAATGAATTATAGCGTTTATGTCAGTAAATTATCGATCGACCGAGAGAGAGAGCGAAGGCGAGGGAGTGAGCAAGAGAGAGATGACCGTTGTGTGTGTGTGTACTTGTTCTTGCTACATTGTGGGGATCAAATGTCCCCACAAGGATAGTAAAACCTGAAATTCTTGACATTGTGGGGACCGGCCTGCGGCAGCGCATTAATATTGAACGGCGATTAAACTGACTTGGAACTACCTGTGCATTAAATGCTTTTACCAGCCAATCAGAATCCAGTATCCAGACATTCCATGGAATAAATAGGGTTAAGTTATTGTCAATTTTGAAACAAGTAAAACAGTTGATAACAGTGTTACTGTCAAATAATCGATTATAATATTTCATTAATTAAAAAAAAAAAATTGCCATTTATTTGTAAACTTTATATTTTGTCCATTATAATACACTATTGATATTATATATAGAATTTCATTAAGTTTTTTGATTAAATGTATGATTAAAATATTAATATATATTGCTCTCAGACTTTTTGGCCACCAATCCTATTACCTTATTATCTTTTTACAATATAATCATATTACCTTAATTTTGTAATGCTATGAAAGCCCTAAAGACATATTTGGGATAGGGGTATTTTAAATGACTGCATTAGATCAGAGCTGAAGTGCAATCATAAGAGACTAGATTCTTATGCTAGTCAGAGCACACTCATTAATTCATCGCAGCGCAGCGAGGGAGTGTTTCATGCCCGTCGGGGCATTCAGTTTCAGTTTACAACAGCCAACTGGCTTACAAATGTTTATCATGGATTTCCTGGCTGTTAATCCAAGTTTTGTGCAATGCATCAATCTTGAAGCCGTGTGTGGTAATTGGCAGACCTCAGCTGACAGGTGGCACAAGGAGACGCGGAGAACTAAAAATGTCTCAAAATCCTACACCTTCACTTCCTCCAAAATTTTGAAAATTAATTGTTGCCGAAAGCCATGAGCACTCACATGAAAATTCTTTCGAAATACACCTACAGACAGTTCAAGTAGTTTCCAGCTGCTATTAAACAATATTCAGCAGGCTCTTGGTTTTGACAAAATGTGATGTAAAAAGTCTTGGGTTCTATAGAGACAGAGAGACAGAGAGCCAAACAGCCAGCGGCATCCATTCTCTCGGCTATCTGAGGAATTAACTTTTGAAGACAGTAAACAGTTCAATACTTTACTTAATGATTCGAAAACTGCACTCTGGTGACACTGAAAAGGTTATCAAGCTTTCCATAGAGCTTCATTTTACCATTAAGTTGTCAAAACTGTCATTCTTTTTCAATATGTCCTTGCTGAATACAAGTTATATACATTTCTTTAAAAAAAAAATAATAATAAAATAAATAAATAAAAATTCTACTCACCCCAAACTTTTTAATAATAGTGTACAGGTGCATCTCAATAAATTAGAATGTTGTCGAAAAGTTCATTTATTTCAGTAATTCAACTCAAATTGTGAAACTTGTGTATTAAATAAATTCAGTGCACACAGGCTGAAGTAGTTTAAGTCTTTGGTTCTTTTCATTGTGATGATTTTGGCTCACATTTAACAACTCATCTCAACAAATTAGCATACTTCATAATTGTTGGCCTTCTGGAAAGTATGTTCATTTACTGTATATGTACTCAATACTTGGTAGGGGCTCCTTTTGCTTTAATTACTGCCTCAATTTGGCGTGGCATGGAGGTGAACAATCTGTGGCACTGCTGAGGTGGTATGGAAGCCCAGGTTTCTTTGACAGTGGCCTTCAGCTCATCTACATTTTTTGGTCTCTTGTTTCTCATTCACAATGCCCCAGAGATTCTCTATGGGGTTCAGGTCTTGTGAGTTTGCTGGCCAGTCAAGCACACCAACACCATTGTCATTTAACCAACTTTTGGTGCTTTTGGCAGTGTGGGCAGGTGCCAAATCCTTCTGGAAAATGAAAACAGCATCTTTAAAAAGCTGGTCAGCAAAAAGAAGCATGAAGTGCTCTAAAATTTCTTGGTAAATGGGTGCAGTGACTTTGGTTTTCAAAAAACACAGTGGAACAACACCAGCAGATGACATTGCACCCCAAATCATCTCAGACTGTGGAAACTTAACACTGGACTTCAAGCAACTTAGGCTATGAGCTTCTCCACCCTTCCTCCAGACTCTAGGACCTTGGTTTCCAAATGAAATACAAAACTTGATCTCATCTGAAAAGAGGGCTTTGGACCACTGGGCAACAGTCCATTTCTTCTTCTCCTTAACCCAGGTAAGACGCTTCTGACGTTGTCTGTGGTTCAAGAGTGGCTTAACAAGAGGAATATGACAACTGTAGCCAAAGTCCTTGACATGTCTGTGTGTGGTGGCTCTTGATGCCTTGACCCCAGCCTCAGTGCTTTCCTTGTGAAGTTCACCCAAATTCTTGAATCAATTTTGTTTGACAAGCCTCTCAAGGCTGCGGTTCTCTTGGTTGCTTGTGCATCTTTTTCTTCCACACTTTTTCCTTCCACTCAACTTTCTGTTAACATGCTTGGATACAGCACTATGTGAACATCCAGCTTCTTTAGCAATGAATGTTTGTGGCTTACCCTCCTTGTGAAGGGTGTCAATGATTGTCTTCTGGACAACTGTCAGATCAGCATTCTTCCTCATGATTGTGTAGCCTAGTGAACCAAACTGAGAGACCATTTTGAAGGCTCAGGAAACCTTTGCAGGTGTTCTGAGTTGAATAGCCGATTGACATGTCGCCATATTCTAATTTGTTGAGATAGTACATTGGTGGGGTTTTGTTAAATATGAGCCAAAGTCATCACAATTAAAAGAACCAAAGACTTAAACTACTTCAGTCTGTGTGCACTGAATGTATTTAATACATGAGTTTCACACTTTGAGTTGAATTACTGAAATAAATGAAATTTTCCACGACATTCTAATTTATTAAGAAGCACCTGTAATGTATACGCAGCAAATATGATTTATTTGCAGTGTAACTAATTTCATTTTTATTATTTTTATTCCGAACTGTGTAAAATGTGAAAAAACATGCTTGAATCTCCGACTTTATTTTGGAAAGAAATCGCTCTATTAAGGTGACTGAGACACCAAAATTATTGGTACATATCTCATGTGGGTGGTTTAAACCATTAACAGAAAGTTGAAAACTATAGTATTTCATACGCTGACAGTTGATGGTAATCCATTGACTTCCATAGTATTTTTTCCATGCTATAGAAATCAATGGCTACGGTCAACTGTTTACTACTAACTAACATTCTTCATAATGTCTTGTTTTCTGCTTAATAGAAGAAAGAAACTCAATAGAAGAAAGAAACTCAGAGAAGTTTGGAACAAATGGAGGGTGAATAAATTATGACAAAATTTTCACTTTTGTGTGAGTAAACCGAAGTAAATTTCTGTATTCGCTTTGAAGTCATTGTTCATTCCATACGAATAAGGTGTTCAGCTTCTTGCACACTGTGACTGAATATAGAAAAGTTATTTATTTTTTTTATTTATTTGCACATTAGTGTTATGACTAGCAATAGAGAAATGAAGAAAGTATTTACCGAACTCCAGAGCAACATAAAGTCCTGTACTGTTCAACAAATACTCATAATATGAGGCTATTAAGCTGTGATAAAGTCCAGTTGCAAAAAAACAAAAGCTGTCATAATATTAAATAATATCATGAATATTTATTTATTTATTAATTTGTCCATTTGTCAAGTTGTCATAGGAAATATAGATAGATTTTTATGTTCTTTATCATGATCACAGTGTCCTCCATTCACCGATTGTTGATGTTTGGAAATGCTGTGTAGAAAGACATCACTGTTGGCCGCTTTAGAGTTCCTGCTGCTGGTGCGAATGCAACCAGGAAAATGGCCTGAGGGGGAAATTGGTTCTTTAGAAATCAACAAGCTGGCTAGTTTTTAGAACTACACGGTACGAAAGCCTCTATGCATGGAACTTTCCTATTTTACAAGAACTGTTCACTTAAAGGTTCACTGCGGAACCTAAAATGCTTATTCTGTGGGCTTTCTCACTGGAGGAACCTTTTCATAGAACTACTGGCGGAAGTTCCCACTTTTTGGTGTGTTTGCACCACAGGAACTAGGAATGCATTTAGTTCTAGGAACTCCGTTTAGCGGGACTAATAAGTGTGCACTGAAAAGTTTACATTCCATCTCCGTCATCACGAAATCCATGGCACACAAATAAACAAAAATAGCTTCAATCATCTCGTCCTCAATTCACCAGTTGTTGACGTTTGTAACTGCCTCAAATAAAGACATCACTGTTGGCTGCTTCAGAGTTCCTGCTGCCAGTGTGAATGCTACCAGGAAAACGGCCCAAGGGGCCACCATGAACCACCATGCTGGCTAGTTCCTACAACTAAGTTCTTAGAACTACACAGTTCGAAAGCCCCTATTCATAGAACCTTTCTGTTTCACAAGAACTGTTCACTTAAAGGTTCATTGCGGAACATAAAATGCTTCTATAGGGACTTTTGCACCGGTAAAACGTTTTCATAGTCCCTAGAACTATTGGTGGCATTGCAGGAACTAGGAACGTATTTAGTTCTAGGAACTAAATTATCTCCTACTTCAGAGTAGAGTCTAATACAGTTCTGTAGGAGGTACTAGTGGTGTAAGTGTACACTGAGTGAGCAAACGCATAGAAAACACAGACTACTCTGCATTTATAAAAAGATGTGTAAAAATATTTACTCCACGAACATGGAAAACAGCGATATCTACCTTGTAGGTACCTGTTGCCTGCAGCATTGTGGTCTTTTCTCAGTTCCTACGACTACGCAGTGCGAAAGCCTCTATATTTGGTGAAAAGGAGTTAGCAGGAATGCTTTGGCCGCTAGTTTGAAGGCAGTGGGGCTGTCTGTAAGAACAGAAGGTCAAGTCTAGTCACATCCGTTATAATTGTCTTTATTACACAATCAACAGGGATTTGTGTGTATAGAAGGTGCGTGTGGTTTCTACAAAAAGAACAGAGCTATTGGTGGAAGTTCCCACTTTTTGGTGTGTTCGCAGAAATTAGAAATGTATTTAGTTCTAGGCACTCCGTTTGGGGGATCTAAATTAGCTCCTAGTTCAGAGTAGGGTCTAAAACAGTTCTATAGGAGCTACCAGTGACATAAATGTACGCTGATAACACATACGAAACACTGGCCACCCAACATTTTTAAAAAGCTGTGTAAAAATATTTACTCCACAAACATGGAAAACTAATATAACAGCATTTAGCTACCTGTTGTCTACAGCGGAGTTTTCTTTTCTTAGCCTTGATGATATGTAACACTGCAAGCTGTCAAAGGAGATGTAGTTAGATTTTATGCTCTTTCAATCGTATAATTTGTGTATTTACATTTCATCTCCATTATCATGAAACCCACAACAAAAACAGCTCCAATTCAGTCCTCCATTCACCGGTTGTTGACATTTGTAAATGCCGTGAATAAAGATGTCGTTGTCGACCACGGAAAATGGCCTGAGGGGGGAATTGGTTTTTTAGGAACTACGCAGTGTAAAAGCACCTATCCATGGAATCTTTCTACTTCAGAACTGTTCACTGAAAGGTTCACTGCGGAACCTAAAATACTTCTATAGGGACTTTGACACCAGAACCTTTTCATAGTTCCTAGAAATATTGGCGGAAGTTCACACTTTTTGGAACGTTCACACCGCAGGAACGAGAAATGTATTTAGTTCTGGAACTTAGTTTGGTGGAACTAAATTAACTCCTACTTCACCACCATGCTGGCTAGTTTCTAGAAATTAGCTCCTAGAACTACACAGTGCGAAAGCCCCTTTTCATGAAACCTTTTTACAGTATTTAAAAAAAAGAACTGTTCATTGTGGAACCTCAAATGGTTCTTCTGTGGTATCACCTATATTTTTAAAGGGGAGGTCTAATGCTATTTCATGCATTCTGACTTATTTACACTGTTAAAGAGTTGGATTCTCATGGTAAACATGGCCAAAATTTCAAAAAACGTTTTGTATGTATGATAGAGAATTTCTGTCCCAAATACACTCCTTCAGCGTTCGCATAAGTTTCATAAAGTCGTTTTCAAGTATGGCCCTGTATGACGTCATGAAGGGCAGAATTCCTTATATGGTCACTTCTCCAGGAAGAGCGTGCACGCATCAACCAGAGCGAGAGTGTGCCCATCAACATGTTTCATTCGAATTACTGAAATCGTGGCCAGCACTGCACAGGACTTGTCATTTTGTTTCTAGGTCACAAAATGTCACCAATGAAGTGCGTTTTTGGTTGTGAGGGAAAGATAACCTTGCTCAGCTTCTCAAGGAAACCCAGTGTTAAGAAAACAATCGCTACGCAAAAGTTGCGTGTGCCCGTGATTCTTTAAGTTCGCCCACAGCACGCCTCCAGGAGTTCAATCTTGAGCAGTTGCGTCTATCTTTTATAAATCTGATAAGACTAAAGACTCTTCGGAGATGTGAAAGATGAAATAGTACTTAATAGGTACTTAAGATTAATAAGACATTGGTGTAAATCTCAACAAAGTCACGAATGCCAGATTTCTTTACAAACCAAAAGCTTTCATAATCCTAAACTTTGCTCAAATGCTTTAGAAAGTCTAATCAGTAGGCATGTTTGTCCTTGAAGAGAGTGAATCAATATTAAATGATGTTTGTTTCTATTGTATACTTTTCTCTGTTGAAGCTCCCGCTCAGCGGTATATACCGAAGTCCATTTTATCCCCCGGTCACAAACGAGTGTGTCAGGTGAACTTCAAAGGCACATTTCATCGGGAAAAGGGACACGGCCGAAGTGCATCATGCCTGCTCCATCGCTAATCGTTGCCAGCGGATTCAATTTGCACCCGTTCGGCTGGAGAGACATCCTCATCCTCAGCGCTGCCCTCTGGGAGCTCGTCTGCAATCTCTTAAGAGGGCTGTCAAGGACAAGGCACTAGATTACAATGAATAGCAATCATCACTCTCACATAGGTACATGCGCACATTTCGCGCATCCTCCAGCTAACGCAATCAATGTGCCATCCGCAGGCCTCCGTTGTACTGTCAGCGTGGGCAAGATGCCGTTTACTCAGCAAACATGAATGACAGCTTGTTGGCACACTTAGTTTCATTGTGCGCTGGAATCCATTACCCGCAATAACCCCTGTATTTTTGTGCTTATTTTTTGGGGGGGCTTGTGTGTGTGGAACCGAGGGGGTCGGACGGTCCCCCACGGGTTTGACCTGCGGGGAGGCCGTGTGCTGCTGTTGATAAATTGCTGTGTCTTTGATCTACAGCTTCTCTGACAGCTGCTGATTAAGTATCGAGGGGTAAGGAGGCAACGAGCGAACGCCATCGTGGTGTAAAGACTCCCATTTAATCAGGGCATAATTAAAGTCTTCTGTCTGCATCCGTCCCGAGCTTCAAAGCAAACCTCTGACGAAAAGGTTAACCGCCACCGCTGATGTCCTGCCAAAGTGACGAGGGAGAGATGGTCCATCAGTATTGGTTTTGGAGGCCTTGTTTTCCCCCTGAAACCCCAACGGGTTTGCCCTGGGTCAGAGGCTCAGGCACCATTAAGAAAATGAATGCAGCTCTGTTGTTGTTGCGTTTTTTTTTTTCCATCCTTTTTGCTCTAATCTTTTCTCTTTGCCAAGCATCCATCCAGACGCTACACATCTCTGCCCCCTTTTCCTCTCCCCAGAGACCCGGCGTTCTCTCCAACCAACCTTTAACTTTCTCTTTCTACTTCCTCACCCTGGCTTTTCATGTTTCTTCTAAATCCGCACCGAAAACCAACGCAAGGGTCCAGAGATGGGAGAGCTGGAGTATTTTTGGAGTATGTGAAAATACTAAATATTATATCAAATTACTGTCATATATAAGCTATAAAATCTGCAGTACATATATACATACAAGGAATAAATACTTGAAATATATTTAATTTAGTTAACTGATAGACAAGGGAAAACTGTGCGACACGTAACGTAGCCTATATTTGCTGGTATGAGGAAAGTTGAAGTAATCGTGCCGCCGCACACAAACACAAAACATATCAGTTCCTTCCAGGCTTTGGTACTTTATCAAAATAAAATACAGTGAAACAAACATCAGCGCGCCCGCTGTCACGGTTACCAAATAACACTTAATTTCAACATTTACTCTCCCTATCCATTTGCATGCAAAGCATGCTGGGAACTGGCAATGCCCTGCTGAGTGGTAGTTTGTGCCAACAAGAATTACTAATGCGGCTCCAATACAACTGGATTAAGTAGGATTTTATTTTACAAATGTAAGTGGATTGCACAAAATGAGATTATGTTGTTACTAAATGTTCCATAACAGTTTTATTAATCGAACAAGTAGCAACACTTTTTGGCTTTTGAGTTTAAAAACATAATCTCAACCATTGCTATTCCATGATGTTTAAAGGGGTCATGGCATGGATTTTTTAAAGGTCCTTGAGGTTTACTTATTATGTTAATCGAGTTTTTTTGCACAAAAAAAAAAAAAACACATACAAATATGTGGGAAAAAATGATTATTTTCAACCCTCATTCTGCCCCTCTGTCTAAAACGACCTGTTTTAAGGGGTGGGTTCATTTAAAGGAGAAGTCATGTACTCACCCCCTTGTCATCCAAGATGTTCATGTCTTTCTTTCTTCAGTCTTAAAGAAATTATGTTTTTTGAGGATTTTTCTCCATATAATGGACTGCTATGGTGCCCCGAGTCATGAACTTCCTAAATGCGGCTTCAAACGATCCCAAATGTGGTAGTAAATGATCCCAGTCAAGGAAGAAGGGTCTTATCTAGTGAAACGATCGGTTATTTTCATAAAAACAATATAATTTATATACTTTTTAATGTCAAACGCTCGTCTTGTCTTACTCTCCCTGAAGTGTATTCTAGCTCATGACAGTTAGGGTATGTCGAAAAACTCTGACCGTATTTTCTCCCTCAACTTCAAAATCGTCCTATATTGCTGTTTTACCTTTTTTTGTTGACAGTGTTTGATCTCCTTTGCATGTTCACTTTGCAAAGACTGGGTCTGAACTTCTGCAGTGATGTAGGATGATTTTGAAATGATTTTTGAAGTTGAGGGAGAAAATCACTTGGAGTTTTTTGACATACCCTAACTGTCTTGAGCCAGAATACACAGAGTTCAGGGAGAGCAAGACAAGACGAGTATTTGAGATTAAAAAGCATTTAAACTGTATTTTTTAAATGAAAATAACAGATCGTTTTGCTAGATAAGACCTTTCTTCCTCGGCTGGGATCATTTACAACTGCATCGTTTGAAGCTGCATTTAAACTGCATTTGAGAAGTTCATGACTCGGGGCCCCATATCAGTCCATTATATGAAGAAAAATCCTGAAATGTTTTCCTCAAAAAACACAATTTCTTTACAACTGAAGAAAGAAAGACATGAACATCTTGGATGATGGATTTATCTGTAAATTGTTGTTCTGGAAGTGGACTTCTCCTTTAAGGCTGGTCAGGAATCTGCCACTGTTTTATGATTGGCAATGGGTTCCCCATAGACCATTAAGGCTACAGTGAAATTTGGTGGCACTTTCAGTGCTTGCAGAAGCAATGACAATCCTCTACACTTTCCTTTTTTGATGATGGAACTCATTCTCTCTAATGGATGGTAAAATGGCTACAATGAATGACACTGTAATGTCACAACAATTTCAGTCTTCTCTATTTTCAAGCAATTGTCACCAGTACAACCTCAACAATTTTATTTATTTTTATCCTGTTTTTATCTTTTTTTTCCATGGTATGTTTCTTGTTTTTTTTTCAACAGACTGTCAGACAGCATCATTAATCTGTTCAATTTATGCACTAATTTAAAACCACAGGAAATTGAAATTAAGTTCTTTATCAAGCATGGAGATGATCTGTCACTTCAGATATTTGTTTATGTGATGTTAGTTTTGGTACACTAGATTGCGTCCTACATTTACGTACACCATGAATCATCTGACAGACACAATTTAGGACATTCTGAGCATTCTGGGCCGTACATAATTTATAAATGATTCACTGTGATAAAATATTAATAACTCATTGACTGAAAACATCTTTTCATATCTTGATCAATGGCTGCAGAGTGGATGTACAGCAGAAAAGCAAATCTTCTGAAGATGGCAGACGTCAAAGTAAAAAATATCATTTCTAAATCAGCCCTAACCCTTACATTACTGTGAAGTGTAGAAGAGCGTAGACTTGTAGATATAAGCTACTAAGAAGCGTAAACATGAAAGATCAAAATCACTAAGGACCGACTTACACAGGATGTGTTTTCACGCTTAAAAACATGAGATGAGATGCACGGTAGTGGAATGAAAAAACACAAGTGTGTTTTTTAAAACTGCGAGATGCAGGGCAGTGGAACACATACACAGAAAAAAACACAAGTTATAGCGATGTGAAAGTTTACAATTTTAACTACTTTTAACTTGAGTGTTGTGTTTTTATAACATGTCATGCATAAGATGCTGGAAAATATGCAAGACACAAGCACAACAGTCAAACATGTCTGCACAGTGCATGTTTATATAGAAAAACAGTGGAGGTACAGTGCAGTGGAATGCAAATGTATTTGACTTCTATGGTGCCCCCAAATTTAAACTTCCAAAATGCAGTTTAAATGCAGCTTCACAGGGCTATAAATGATCCCAGCCGAGGAAAAATGGTCTTACCTAGCGAAACAATATTTTTTATTTATTTTTTTATTACAATTTATATACTTTTTAACCTTAAACACTTGCCTCTTCTAGTTCTGTGTGAACAGTTTTTTCTGATCATGACAGTTAAAGTAAGTATAAAAACTCCCATCTCATTTTCCCATCTCAACTTTAAAATCATCCTACATCGCTGCAGAAGTACCAATCCAGAGTTTACAAAGTGAACATGCAAAGATCAAACACCCTTTACGAAAAACCAAAAAAAAGGTAAAAACAGCCATGTATGACGATTTTGAAGTTGGAGGAGAAAGTAAGACGGGAGTTTTTAGACGTACTGTCATGATCGGAAAAAACAGTTCAATTTTAGTAAATGGCAACCATTATTTTCATCCATATATTTCTGAAAGCGTAGGAACTTAATATATTTAATACATTAATACACTTAATACATATGTCCTCTGGTGTGACACCATATCCTAATTTTAAATCCGCCAATTCCAGAAAAAACTTTAATTTGTTGAAGGACCCCGTTCATTATCGTGTTACTGAAACCCCTTTTTCTCTCAGAATTGTTCAAATATTTAACTTATTTTTTGGAACCACTACAAAAGTGTTACGTATTGTTGTCCTTTGGTGTGACACCCCTAAATTCTATTTTTAAATTAAAAACTGAATGTTAAACTATCATGAATTCAAATGTGTCTTGCTAACTGCTAATGACAGGTTAACTTGGAACAGCAAGGTCATAAATTGACACAAAAGGCTAAATCATCCTTTGGTGTGACAGAAAATGTCCTCCGGCGTGACACGTTACACTATGCATAGGATAAAGATGTCACACCAGAGGACAAGGTCTCTTTAAGAAGGATTTTAGATAATTAAATAAGGTTTTTGCAGAAAACTTGTACTGTTATAAAGTGTAATTAAAATCAGTATAAAATATGATACTTTTTTTGAAACAGAAAGAACTTAGAGAAATTAGTGGAAGTGAGAGGACACGGAAATATAGACAGAAAATTAACAGGGATCCACCAGAAGGGAGGAGATCCTAAAAGAACAATAGAGTAAGTAAACAGAATCAAAAGGATGCCTTAAAAAGAGTAGACATATAGTTTTAAAAAATATCTTAATGAATATAATTTGCAACGATCATTTAAAAACAAAAAAGGTAACCAGTATTTTACTTACTTACTCATCTTCTTTTCTATTTTTAGATCTACATATTGCCATAGTGAACGAACACTCAGTAAGTACAACGATTTGAATCTCACACAGCAGCAGTTCTTGGTTTATCCACTCGACCAATATGACTCGTTTTTAAGTAAACCAGTGACTGAGAAATAATTGAGTAACTAACAAACTGTTCAACAGATTTAAAAATGTTTGTTATTCATTAAAAAGAAACAGCTCATAAGAGTCATAAGCTTTTGATTCACTGAAAAGGATCTTTCGCATTCGCTCGCAAATCGGACTTGTTTTGATTCACTTGAAAGAACCGGTTCATAAGAGTCATTCGCTCACGAATCGGACTTCACTGGGGCAACTGTATATTTCGCGCTGAATAGCAATTTAGGTAGGGCTGTAATGCTGTTTTTTGGCGGAAGAGGTAACGTACGAGAACCGTAAAACGTTTGTTTTTAAATAACGGAACCACTTTTCAACCCCACTTAAACTAGCTTTGCGTAAGAAACAGACTGAAGCTTAAAAATAGGTGGCTGTGCACCAGTGAGGTGACATAAAAACAATATATTGCTTTCTAAAACGTCTTTTAAAGTTGTAATTGTTCAGTGTGTATGCCTGGTTCAATAATGTAACCTTTTTAAAATTGTATTAATTTGGGGGGTTTTCACAGCCAGTATCATGTTCAATTAAAAATTTGATTCGATTTACATACCTAATATAGAGCAATAATCATTCATGTTTGTTGAGGCTGAAGCAGCTTCATATTTTTATAATGAGACAAACAAGACATTAATAAACCATGGCTGGTGAATCCACGTTAACATGTGTATTTATCAAAAAATGTCTGCTCAACTGGTTCTCATTATCCTCAGCTGTCCCCATGCAAACAATGGGAAAATAATTGGTGTTGATAGAGTGTTGCCATCGGAATATGAAAAAGATGTGGAGACCGCTCACCACGTATTTTATTTAGTTTGGACACCTGTAAGTATAAAATTGAAAACCAACTCTCACTGCTGTTAAATTAGTCCCATATTTCATTTTTTTTTTTTTCTAAATCCCTGCAGTCTTATATGAAATTCTGTTCTGAAAATAAGTGGAAAAGGTAGGAAATGACATCTCGGCCTTGAACGGCTAGAAGATGCAAGCAAAAGCAGAAGCTCGAGCTGTCAGGGGAATGCATTTCCATATATTTGATCAGGCATGGCCAAGACAGCATGACCCCCCAAGTTTAATCTACTATGCTTGCGCGAACGTCCATTTGAGTGCCAGATCCTCTTTGACCTACAGAAGTCTGCAAATCCAACCATCTCATTCCCAAACACTTTATCTTATCTTTTCAATTTTTTCTTTAAAAAAAATAAAAGTCACCAAATGAAGGTTAAAGCGACCGTTCATTTAGAATAATGAGTCTGTTCAGTCATTGCTTGAAATCACAGTGTCTGAAATTTGTATCTCCTCTTTGCCCTCTACAACAAATGACTCTTCCAATAAGCACTGTCCTAGTGTTCAACCCTGTAATCTAATGCTAATCTAAATTGTGAAGACGTAGCACATACCTGAGACCCCTTTATTTAATGTTTTTATCTCCTGATGGTCTGAGTGATTGCAGTATTGTATTTTTCCAAAGTCCAGAGTCAGAGGATTCACTGCTAACAAAAGAGTTTCTCTGTGGGAGGAACTGTTTTAACTGCGCTTTTAATAGCCGTTTACCCTTAGCGTTCCTGCCAAACTTAACTCAATTCAAAACGTCCCGCGGGTGGAACGTTGGAACACTAATACCGTGTCTACACTGCGCCGCGCCGCAACAGTCTGTCTACACTGGACGCGACAAAGCGACCATTGCAAATCATTTGAACTTTGTATGAGCACGTCATAAATAGAATGCGGCAGCAGTTTACTGTCGGAAATTTGTCGTGCCGCGCCGCATCCAATGTAGACAGCATCATTGATTACAATGTGTTCTACTGTAATTTGTCGCGTCGCGCCGCGCTGCTCGCGTCCGGTGTAGACACAGTGTAAGGGGTTAAAAGGATAATTCATCTATAATTGAAAATTCTGTTATTATTTGCTTACCTAATGCCATTTCAAACCAACATGACTTTCCTGAACAGATACAAAGACATCATAAAGTATTATAAAAATGGTTAAAAAGTTATCTGACTTCAAGAAGACTTTGAATAAAGTGTACATATGGACTACTTTATGATACTTTGACATCGTTTTTGAAGCCTGAAAGTCTAAAGCCGGGCTCACACTACAGGATTTTTAAAATCCTAACCGATTATGAAATCTGGTTGCAGCGCACACATAAGGAGAATCTTTGCAGATTATCTTCCCTGAAATCTTAAACATGCACACACTACAAGATTTGAAAGAAACTTGTAATTATTGAACCATGCTTGAGACAGTCACACCATAGGACAATTTTGAGATTTGACTCAAAAAATGTAAAAAATTGAATAACACTGCAGCATTTATAACAACAGGTCCATGTAGGACAAAGAAATGTTTAACAATTTACTGCATTTTAAATTTGAATTATGTTCATTTTTATCTTGTGGGACAGTGAAAATGACATGTCACGTCAACAACCCATGTCCCAAAACACACTACAGGAAATCTTTTTTAATGGTTTTAATAGTTAATAGTTGAAGGTTTGTGATGGTATTTGTAGTGGAAACCATAAGCATTTCTTTGAAATGTTTTTTTAAGCAGGGATTTTCCCTTAGATTCGAAGATATTTTTAAAGGAACCAAGGAACCAGAATCATTAAACTCCTTATGTTTCCATCCATAGGGTTTGCACAGACCACATGGTATTTTCTTTTGAAGAGTGGAAGCTTTAATCTTCAGAATGTCTTCTCCCGTGTTCCTCAGAAGAAAGACAGTGATATGGGTCTGGAACAACATGCGGGGTGAATATACAATGACAGAATTTTCTACAGGTTTTCTTCAACCATTTCAGTGTCTAAATAAATACACAACATGCACTTATATTTACTCAGTTACATCCTCACGCTAGTCGCTAGCACGCTATATAGGTTAGTCAAGCTCCACTCCTCCATATTCGTTGAGTCACCACATTGTACTATGTGATTGCACTAGCTGAACACCTTAGCACCGCAAAACGCTCTCAGCAAGTCAAAGCTAATCAGCCTGATGTGTACCAACTTTCCGCCCACTGTCATTTCCGCTGGATGTTCGCGCTAGCGTAGGAAGATTCGCTCCCTGCTGGCACAAGCCCAGAGGTCAAGCAATCACACAAAGCACCAGACTAGCCATTTACAGCTTGAATACTGCAGAGAGATACCAGGTCGCCACAGGAGTGGCAGATTCGCTTGGTTTTGTCTTCTCTCTCCTGACTAAACCGGGCCTGATATCCGTCGTGAAGGCTGTGCTGTCTTTGCTGATGGTGACTTTTACGTTCGACTCATAGCACGGTGAGAGACGAAGATAAGGCAGGGACACTGGGTGATATTTCAGCCCCGTTATTGTCTTTGTGCTGGACACGATCGTTATCGACGCCGGGGGCAGCCGAGAAAGGTCAGCTTCCCACTGCTCTGCCAAATAGGCCAGTGTTAAGATACATTATTTATGAACCTAATGAGGCTAAAGTAATTTTGCAGATGCCTTGTGTGTGCACAGCCGTAATGTCTGATTGTTGATCCTTGGGAACAGTTTAATGACAATTCGACAATGGGAAGGTATTGAATGAAAGTCCCTGGGCAACTGGGCAATTGTCCATTACAAGGAAATCTACTATCCCTCCCGTGACTTTCTCAAAAAAACAAATATATATATATATATATATATATATATATGTGTGTATATATATATATATACATAGATATAATTTCTAATTACATTATTTTGAATTTTTATTTAGTTTAACTTGATGAACTTAAATTACTAAAACTCAAAAATGAATAAACAGACATTTAAAAAAAACGTAAACTGCTAAAAATGTCATTGTACTAAAACTAAACAAAAAAAAATAAAACAAATGAAAACAAAAAAAATCTAAAAATAAAAAGGTCATTCAAACTATTAATAAAAGCTACAATAGTATCTCAATATACTAAAATAACACTGGTGTGTGTGTCTGATTTCATAATTCTATTTAATGATTTAAATATATATATTATTAAAGCAATAAGCCCCAAGAAGCCGTGGTTTAAAGTGAATTTATGACAGCTGGGGCATTGTTAGGCACAACGCGAGGCTGTTATAAATCCACTATAAACCACGGCTTCACCAGGCTTATTGCTTTTATAAAACGCTTATTCTATATACGTAGGAAGGTTTAACAAAATAAAACAGAGCAAATAAAGTATAATGATATTAATACATGCCGAGCAACACACAAATGTAAACAGAGGTGTATGTTTGTAGAGTAATTTACAACAGCTTTGAATGCAGTTCAACCAATCAGAATCAAGGAGCTATCAGTTTTATAATTAAACAATTCATTTAAAAACTTTAAATATTATACATTTAAACAAATTTGATATTAAATGATACATTATAAAACAGATTCTGGACCTTGATTCTGATTGGTTGAGCCGCATTCGAAGCTGTTGTAAATTACAAACATACACCTGTGTTTACGTTTGTGTGTTGCTCGTCAACCACTTTGTTGCAACTACAACTGTTTCTGAGGAACTACATTGTTTGCCGGAAGAATAATGTTTTTATTAATATCATTATACTTTATTTGATCCGTTTTATTTTGTGAAATCTTACTACGTATATGGAATAACCGTTTTAAAAGAGGTAAGCCGTAGTTTACAGTGAGTTTAACAGCCAAGGGGGTTTTAGGCTATAACAACGCCCCTAGCTGTAATAAATTCAGTAATGCTTATTGCTTTATTATATAATGCAATAAAGATTATTGCTTTATTATTTATACTATGGGGCCGTTGAATGCTTGGATCTGATTGGCTGAGGAACCTTCTGAAGGTATGCATTATTTTCAGGGAAACGCACGCGAATGTAGTTCCAGACAGCTCTTGACCGCATTACATGTCTATATCACTTCACTATATGATTTCAGTTATTTAAAAGGTCCTTACAGCCTAAAACAGCAAATTAACCGAAACCCCACAACTACACTGGCCAAATAAATAATACAGTAAACAATAGGATTGTCATGAATCTGGCCGGTGACCTTCGGTCCGCTCACCAGATGTCGCTCTTGCACTTTCACATCACACAGACTGTTGCACTACACCCCGGACTACTGTCCCATCACCCATCGCGCTGATTGCACCAACACCTGTAGCCAATCAGACTATATAAGCGCTATATAAACCCCCCGTTACTCACCAAGTATTGTGGTTTTGCATTGTTGTTTCGCGTGTCTTCTGTGTTCCCGAGTTCCCTTAGTTTAGCTTTCTCGCCTGGTTATCTCGTTTCGTCTGTCTCGCCGCCTGCCTCTTGGACTTCTCGCTCGTTTTATGGATTACCCTATGCCTCGCCCTTCGGATTACGTTTGCCATTGATTGACCCACGCCTGCTGCACGGACTATCCCCAGGTCTTGCCTTTGCTACACTTGTTTGCTATTGTTTCGACCCTGCCTTTTTTTCTTCATGTCTCTGTCTCGTCTCAATAAAAGCTTGCAAATGGATCCGCTCGCCTCTCGTCTCCCTCCCCACGTTACGGATAAAAACGACGGATTATTTCCATGGTTTCGCCACAAAATTACGTTTATGTACGGAAAGCACATACTCTATTTTTCCTACTCTCTCTCCCCTACAGATGCTATCACTGGCTCAAAGAGGTCTAAAATGACGTTTTGGAATTAGCAACGAAGACGTTGGATGAGATGCGTAGGAAATTAATCCTGCTCACAATAGCGTTTTAAGGACAAAACACGGACGAATGCCTTGAAATATATAATCTGATCATGTCTTGAGGTGTGGTAACTGTAGTATAAGCGGAATAATTGACTTTGGTCCATTGAATTCTTCGAAAATAATGCACACCCGAGGTGTAACGGCTGCATCACCGAGGTGGTGATGCAGCCGTTACACCTCGGGTGTGCATTATTTTCGAAGAATGGACTACTTGCATTGAGCCTCGTGATGCACTTCCGTTTTGAAATCTTATGGCTCAGTTATTAATGGTCATGTACATTTTCAATGCGCTGTAATCATCTAGTTGACTTAAACACCTAATAAAATGAGAGTTCGCGGGATGATTTCAAATTTGGACATTTTCAGAGACAGGAGAAGACATATTCTGTGTACAGAAATTTCCAAACTCAACAGAACATGAAGTTTTAATCCAACATAAATGGATCTGAGAAAGCGGTGGCTGGTAATTATACGTGATTGTTCACCACAGGGTGTCAGTGCTCTATAGTGGCTTAATCGTGACGCTGCAGTTTGTGAGATCTGATGAATAAGATCATAATGAACCTTTATTTATCTGTATTACATATGTTAGTCACTATTCTGTGTCATATTCTGTCATAGTTTCACTGTATGTAGCCTTATGCCAAAATATGAAAATTCAATAGTCGCACTGTCAGCGTGTTACTGGTAAAAATTATTTAAATGTTTAACAACGTTAAATAAGGCAGTTACCGCACATTCATTCAGCCATTTTAAACAATGGAATAGGCTCAGAAAAAGAGCACCAACGCACACAAACAAATTAGCCATGGTTTTACTACAACCAAAACTGTACATCCATCAGGTATGAAATATGATCAGTAAAAGAAAAATACTGTTTATGAGAATGCTGCAGGTTAGTGGTGAAATATATGTATTAATTATTCAGAATGCACATACAGAAGGAAAAATTATAGTAACATTTCAGCAGGTTCCAGATGATTGATGTTAACGCAGAGAATATGATCAATTGTTTTTTAAAGAAATGCCAGCCCTAAAATGTAGTAATAATCTGCGTTCTCATGAGAAACTGTATGTATGTAGGTTCGCTGAACGCTAAATGGAAACTACTGAGCCGTAACAAGTAGAACACGGAAGTAGTTGTGCAAGTAGTCCATTCAACGGACCTAAGTCAATTATTCCTTACATAATGCGCACTGTTTGAACCAAATAGACATGCTAATTGTGATTTCTGTCATAGCATTTGCCTATTTTGAAAGAAGTCTATCCTTTTTGAAAGAATAATTTCAAAATCCACCTGGCTGAAATATATACGTTTAAATGAACTTCACGGTTCTGGCACCTGCTAGCAAGGCTACTCAATAGCATCTTCAAAGTCTTTGTTTCCACCTGGTTAGGGATTTTTTAGACCGTTTGTTGTAGAGGTGATTGACTGAGTCTTCCTCGCCATGCCTGACTGACATGTGGTAATTGTGAGCCTGCATCTCAGAAAAAGCGAAGACTCGGCGCAATTGACGTGAAAATAGGGCAGAGCAGAGAAATATTGCCCCATTCTCCTCCTCCGTTCGTTCGTTATTGCAGTGTTTCATATCATCAGACTATAAAAGACGCACTCCGACGAAAGCTTGTTTTTAGATACGGATGCATTCAGGAGAAGAAAGCCGCCTGAAATCACTGACGCTAGAAAGGCTTTCTGAGTCACAGAGCCCTCATGTCTTGGCTGATCATGGCTTCTCTCCCACTCAGCCGGAGTAGGTAGGAGTGTGTGGGATAAAGGAGCTTGTCGCTATACTTCTTTAAAAAACCATTGAGGTTTTCATTTCAAGCCCCATCAAAGTTCCTCTCAGGGCCCTTGAGAAATCTCGAGAGGGACGGCGATAGTCGAGCGCCTGTGTCACACTGGAAATGAAAAGAGTTTGTGGGAACACATTAGAGAATAATAAACGTAATTGAACGCCGAGGCTTTGGCTTGGTCAGTGTCCTAATAAATATGGAGATGAGCTCATTCTTCGAGCCGAAAGTAAGTAATTGAATTTCCTCCTGGACTTCTGGGAGCTTCGGACTTTGCCGGTGCGGGTGCGACAGCCGAAGGAGGGATGCGGCATTCAGGACGCGTTGCGGAAATACGCAGCCGCCTCGCCAAATAATCGGGACTGTGAATAGGCTGCCATTGAGTGCATTAGGCTGGGTCACGGCAGATAGCATTTATCATTGACACCTCTTGGTTGGAAAGCTAAGTAGCGCCGAGTTGCGTCTTGATTTTTGAGTGACTTTGAGTATCTGTGAAGCGGGCAATCCTATTGAGCTTCGCCTGACGGATCTCCTTCACATGATCCACTTATGTCGAAGCGTATCGTCTGGGTCTCCAAAGAGCGTGGCTCTGTCTTGCCTTCAATAGATCCCAGAGGCTCACGTGTCAGATTAAGTTTAGGACCTTGTCTGGGGGTCGAGATTGAAATGTTTGATGGGGGTTTGCGTGAATTCAGGTGTGTGGTCAAATGTAGGAAAGTCTGGGGCTAGTTGTCATTGCTAGTTGTGAGCATTTATGTTTAAATAATACTAAAACATAACACTGTTGAAATTAAACTATAACTAACAAACAAACAAATAAATAAATAAATAAATAAATAAACTTTATTTCAGCTTGTTGCCAAGGCAACAATGTACTTTAATGGCTATAACTAGAACAGATGACTAAACATTATATAGACATAAAAAAACAAAACAGAAACTATAAAAACTGTATATATATTAAATATAATATTTATATACGTTTTTTATTTCAGCTTGTTGCCAAGGCAACATTTCAATTTTTTATTTAGTTTAACTTTATGTACTTAAATGACTAAAAATAATAATGAAAAAAAATGATATAATATATCATGTTAACTATAAATACATAACATTATGATTATTTAAAGAAACAAAACAGAAACTAATAAAAATGATAATATCTATCTATCCATGACTAATAGTGAAAATAATAATAAACATTATTAAAAAACAGTAATTAATAAAAATGACAATATCTATATATATATATATATATATATATAATTTTTTTAATGTCTTTTTTATTTATATAAATTCATAAATAATTTTATATATTCATGTGTGTGTGTATATATATATATATATATATATATATGATATATTTGTTACAATTAAAAATAAAGTAAATGTAAAAATTATAAAGTTAAATTATATATTTGTATCATTTACATTGTTTACTATTGATTTACCTTATTTAAATTACATACTAAATATATTAAAAAGTAAAAATATACATATGTCTCATATATTTGTGTGTTTGTATGAATATATATATCATATTATATTATATATAAATTATAAAACATTAAATATTTTTATTTATTTTTTAAAAATATTATTAAAAGCATAAACATGATGCATTTTATATTTACTATTATTTTTTTGTTTACAATTGTTTAATTTTATTTTAATAGTATAGCAAAAAAATTAATAATCAATATAAATATAAAATATGTATGATATATTTGTCACAATTAAAAATAAATTAAATGTAAAACTATTAGGGGTGTGACGAGACGCTTATCCCACGAGACGAGACGAGACACGAGACTGGGTTCACGAGAACGAGACGAGACGAGATTTTTAAACTTTTCTTAAG